>JAQIXT010000537.1:0-31250 GCA_034700445.1 Stenotaenia linearis | reverse complement strand
GTCCATAGCCAAGAGGTTAGTTCTTTGCTTACTGATCCTAAGGTTCTAGGTTCTAATCCAATCAGTGACTTTTTTTTATTATTATTGATTTTTGTAATTGTGATTTGTTTCTTTTTTTTAAAGTAAAATATAATTTACTCATTTCATTTGGTTTTTATAAATTAAAATTTCATTTTTCAAATTATAAGAAATTTCAATAAAAATCAGAGTTTTGTTTTAGTTGTTTGTTGAAGTTAAATTAAAAAATAAGAATAAATTTAAAAAAACAGAATTATTTCATTTGGTTTCTTTATTCTGCTTATAAACTAAACAACAATTCGATCCTAGTCAAATTTGACTAGATTTTGCTGTTGTTTTACTCTTGTCTTTTATTTGTTTTTTCTTTTATTATTAAATTTTTATCTTTTCTAACTTACCATATTTATTGTCCATCACTGGTAGACCAGTGGTTAGGGTGCTTTCTTCTGGATCTAAGGGTTGTGTGTTCAAATCTCTATGAGGCTGGTCATTTTTCTATATCTGAAAAGTAAAAAAAATTAATACTAAAGGATATAATTTCACGTATTAAAAGTATAAGAAAGAATAAGACATTTATTAATTGAAAAATCCCAAGGATTATTTAATTGTATCACTGAAATCTACACTTTCATCTTGATTATTGTCTTTTGCATATATTTACATACAAAAATTAATTCGTAATATTAATGTATTTACACAAACAACGTCGCCATATTTCCATACGAAGATTGATATGGTACAAAGCGGTGCGACTAAACACTTAAAAAAAATAGCATCTTTAAAGAACATTGTATTTTTTTATTTTATCCTCTTAAATTAGCACCAACAATAAACTCGACCACTTCATTTCATTTTTTCACATTTAATAATTAATTCATTAATTAATGGATCCAAAAATTGTCTTTTCTCAACACACAATTCAAATTAAGGAAAAATAAAGAGAAAATCGCTAAACGTTGCTTTCGCCGTTATTTTGCTGTTCGGGTTCGAGCGTGAGTGACTGGACTTGATTTTCCGCTGTTGTTTCCACTGTTTCGCTAGGCATCGAGTGAAGTGTAGGCGGTGGATGGGGCTCTGTCGTTGGTTCCTCGGGTTCTGTTGAAATCGATTCTGTCGACGGTTCTTGTTTGTCTGAGCCCAAGGCATCTGCGGTGTCGGGTGCGGAGTCTTTCGAGTCGCCATCGACTTCTGGGAATTGAAAAATTTCATTTAATCAACAGAAACTTAATCGATTTTAATTAAATTTAATTAACCTCTCTCGGTTTGCTCCCCGCCACACCCAACTTCGTCGTCTTCGACTGACCCGCCAGACACGTAACTGGACGGCCGACTGTCGTTTGGTTTCTCGGTTGGAGACCGTTGCCGCGATTCGTGCAGCCGGTGTATTTGCTCTCTAGAAGACCTCAACTCTTTCCGCATCAAATCCCTTTCTTCTTCCCGACTCGTCACCAACGACTGAGAAATAAAAACAACGTAACAACTTCCATAAATCAAAAAATTAATTTTTACTCACCAAAAGTCGTGTTAAACACGAATTCAAGTTGCTCGACAGATTGATCATGTGCAAGCAATTATTTGTGTTCTTCTGCGCCCGTTTCCACGTTCCCGTTTTCCCCTCTTCCTTCTCTAACCCTTCAACTCCAGCGCAGACCGCATCTTCTTCGCTCACGGTCAAATTTTTGTTTATCATTTCGCTCAATTTTGTGGCTAAAATTTAAGAAAAAAAAAATTAATTTGTCTTTTTCATCACTTTTTTACAATTATGAAACCTTGTTTTATGGCAATTGTAATCAGATCCTTCGCATCTCTTTCGCCATCGCACGAATTGGCTAAACTGTTGTATTCGGTCATTGGCATGTGAAGCACTTGGGCCACCAAGGCGTGTTTTTCTTTCAAGTGTTCGTCGATGATTGTTTCTTTTCGGCGTAGTTTTTCTGTAAAATCAAAAAAAATTAATTAGCAAAATGTGTTTTACTCTGTCCTATAATTATTGTGCCTGGATTGATACTGTAATTAGTCAAAAAGTGAGTTTTGTAATAATTTTTGATGATAATACAGTAGCTGTGAGTGATTCATCGTTTCAAGTGGATACTCCCATTATGTGTGCACTTTAAAGTTCAAAGTGAGGTGACGCCCTGATAACGTGGCATAATTTATGTAATAAACATCAATTTTAGTCTTATAAACAGTCTAAAACTGATCTATTTCACAACCACTTTTTGTTTGTTCTTTAAAATAAAAAATCATAATAAATTTCAACTAAAATTAAACGTAATCCAACACATTGAAATTTTAAGTTACACTAAGACACAAAAAAGATCAGCATAAAATGTCTAACGAGTCTAAAAGCTAATTGGACATCCAATAGCGTCTAGTATCAAAGATCTTTGCATTCAAGCAACTCCAAAGGGATTACCTTATCTTATTGATAAAACATTTTACGTAACTTCCAGTTGCCCATAAATAACCTCGCGCATTCAAATCAAAGACTCTTTGAATCTAATGTAAACAAAGCAACTGGATGTTTACGAAACTCACTCACAGCCCAAAATACATCAGACGGTGCGAGACATCCAGGGAACGTCCCTAAAACGTCCATAAATAACTTATGGATCGACAAATCATCATCAATTCGACATCCCGAGGACAGTAAAAATCCAGACAAATTCATCTCCAACTCCAACAACGAACCGAGTGGCGTCAACACCGGTTCCGCGGTCTGCAACACTGCGCTGTCCAGCACCACGACCTCGCTCGGCTCGATCAGCACCGGCGCTTCGATGATCTGCATGATCTCCACCCGCTGGAACTTCTTCGAAATAGAGCTCGTCCTCTGCGGCGACCCGGCCTCGCCTCCCACCTCCCCGGGCGTCGGGGGCCTCTCCGCTTCTCCCGGACTCTCCAGCACTGGCGGAACGACCACCGCTCCCGCACCCGCACCGGCTCCGGTTTCCGCGTCTTCGCTGTGCGACCTCCCCTCGCTTCCGTCCAATCCTTCGCTCTGGTCGCTCTGGTCGCCGGATTCGCTCACCTCCTGGTTCTCGCTCACGTCCACGCTTTTCTCCGGCGAGTTCTCTTCGATCGTCTCGCTTCTTTCCGGCTGCACCGGGACATTGTTGTTTTCGCTTGGCTTTTTGGTCCGCCCTTCCTTGACCCTGTACGCGTCGGCCGCTTCTGTGATGTTCCGGATCCACCTTAATGTAATGAAAAAAGAAAATAAATAAATAAACCATTTGAGAACTCA
The DNA here is from genome assembly GCA_034700445.1 of Stenotaenia linearis. Lineage (NCBI taxonomy): Eukaryota > Metazoa > Arthropoda > Chilopoda > Geophilomorpha > Geophilidae > Stenotaenia > Stenotaenia linearis. The sequence goes on along the minus strand of JAQIXT010000537.1, from coordinate 27,988 downwards.
AACAAAGCTTTGGCTTCCGTTCAAATCGAACACAAGTTCGTCTTTCAGTTCACCCTACCCCCCCCTTCTTTGAAAAAAATTTAAAAAAAAAAAGGATATGATTCACCAAAAGTGATAAAACAAAGCTAAAAATAGTGAAAAGTCCATTAAATTTTTGTTTTTGTTTACCGAGGTACCAAACTCCTGCGTCTTTCGCTCGCTTCTGCGAACAAAGCTGGCAAAGACCGGCGTCTCATTAGCGCGCCGTCCAAATGAGTCTTGGATGATTAAGTGCGAGTACGGTGGCTCACGAGGCTCTGAGATTTGTCTTTGCACTATCGGTACCAGCAGGCCCATCAAAATGCACATGCGCAGGAGTTGTTTTAAGGTTGAGGCTACTTTTGATGAACAGGGAGAAAAAGTAGACGACCTTGTTTCGCTTTTTTTTATTTTTTTTATTTTTCTTTCAGTTTTTTTGGATGAAAAAACTTCCTTATTCATTGCAAGATGAATCAGGGTTAATTTTGGGTTCGTGATAACGGGGTATTTGATTTTTTTTTTTTTTTTTTTGAGGAAAGTTGTGGTCGATTTGTTTTTCTTTTGGATTTTTGAAAGTAGTAAAGTTTAATTACGTTTTTCTATCAGCTGATGACATTGCTACTAGTTCGTAGATTTGAGGTCCAATGGTCGAAGGTGTACTGACGAGAAAAAAGGCTTTCTTGTCTGAAAAGTAAAAATTTATGATAAAATTAATAAATTTGTAAATGTGTTGAAATATTAATTAAAGAGTTAAAAATTTAATTCCTATTAGTTTAAAACAATAAAGTAAATCTAAAATGAGGGTAAAATGTGATTTTTGATGAATATTTTACTAAAATTTAACTATTTTTGAGGAAAAACCTTTTTAAGAAATTAAGCTTTATGTATTTTAAACCAAAAATTAAATAAAAAACATAAGTTTTGTTATAAAATCTGACTAAAATTAAATATTTTTGCAGTGAAATCCTTTTTAAAAAAAGTTTTATGAAAATTTAAACAAAAAACTAAACAAAAAATAATTTTTAAATAAAAAATTAACCAATAACTCAAAAAAAATTACAAAAATACAACCAAATCACCTATTTCCAATTAATTACAACCCAATCTATAACCTAATCATCATTAAAACGCAAGACATCTCACCTGTAGCTACGTTTCTAGTTAACAGATTGCACAGATGTATTATAGGACTATGTGGCACGGTCGTTCCCTCCTTATTAAACTTCAAAACATATTTATCGTCTTGTTTATGCAACAACACCAAAACATTTTCCAACAACAACACGTGTAACTCCACCGACTTTTGCCTATTAAGGCGCCACAACAGCGTACCTTCGTGGATCATTTTATATTTGGCCAAATCTAAATTCTAAAAAAAAAAAAAAAATTAATTAATTAATTTTTTTGAAAAATTTAAATCGAAATTAAAATTAACCCTAAATTCCTGCACGATCGGATGATCGGCTTTGTCGAACGATGATTTGTCGAGTTTGCGTTGGAGTTCCGTGAGCCGGTGTTGGTTTTCGGCTTCTTTGACCATTTGGTTGACGTGGTTAAGTATTTCTTTACTGCATTCCATTGCTTTCATTAGGTTTGCGTATTCCTCGGTATTAGCTGCAATTTCGTAAAAAATTTTTTAAAAAAATAATTTTTTTAAATTCATATTTAATCAATTTACGAGCTGTGTATTTGGCGAGATTCTCTATGAGTAGTGGATACTTCGTGAGCCGTTGCATCCCCGTTGGAATTATGTCCTTTAATTGTAATCTTCGGCAAAGAGCGTTTCCTTCGGCGTCCTTTGTAATAAATAAATAAATAAATAAATAAATAATTTTTTTTTATTTTATCAACTTACAGCTAAAAACTGTGCCAACTTCTGGTCCTTTTTCTGTTTGCTTTTCAAAGCTTCCAACCCGAACGCCTGTTTGGCGCAAAAAGTGGCCGCTTCTTTGCGTAGTTTTTCACCGGATAATCCATCGAACTAAAATCAAAAATTTATTCACAATTTCTTATAAAATTATCTCAACTTTTACCATTTCTAAGATGAGATCGCCCACATTTTCTACAATTTTACTCTCTTTCGTCCTCTCTTTCATCAGGGAATTAAATTTACAGTGAATTTCTAGCATTTCTTCTAAGTTCGGGAACAATAACTTGATGTTATCGGCAAACAACGACAGTTCTACCATGGGCCGGTAAAAAACCCGTTCTAATACTTTCAGATTCCGAACGTGCGTCCGCTCCGTATGGAACAATTCTATAGAGAATAAATCAGTTGATAAACTTGCATTTTATAATTATTTAATTTTCTTTTCTAACCATTTATAACTTCCTGTCTTTTCCTTTCTTTCGGTTTCAAATGTTTGACTATGTCCCAATCGACGCTTTCGGTCCAATTGGGCGGATCGGCTTCGGCTTCCAGATCGGAATCATTGCTGTCGTCCCTTCGAGGAAACGCATGTGCGGTTGTAACCGGCGATACTTCGTTGGCCGAACTATGCCGTAACACTGTTTCTAGGGAATTGCTTGGACTGTCCAAACTCCTGAGAATAAATCAGAAAAACAAACTTTGGACATCTGCACTCAAAAAAATTCCAACTAAAATATTGTTGAATCAAACAATAATTGGTTTATTTTAACTATAATATATTAAAACGAACAATATATTATTGTCTGCTTTAAGTGCCATTTTTTCAGTGTGATATTATAAATACCTTGTGGAAGAACTACAACTTGAGGAACTTGCAGATGGGTGCAGACTAGGTGCACTGTTTGTATCTTCTGCATCACTGAGGAAACAATAAAAAAAATAATTATTATTTGTGAAATTTGATGTGAAAACTTGTTTAAACAATGGTAAAAGCAATATTTCACCTTTAAAAATAGTTTTCAACAATGGTAGAAGCAATATTTCACCTTAAAACTGTCTTCACCACTGACAGAAACAATATTTCACATTTCCAACAATGACAGAATCAATATTTCATGTTTCCAGCACAGCCAGAAACAACATTTCACCATTTCAAACACAACTTCACTTTTTCTTGTCTCCATTCCATTTTCTCTTACATAACACAAAACCACATTACCTAACACTCCCCCCTTACATTTCCCATTAAAAAAAAAAAATCCCAAACCACACTAATCACAAAATCTACCTTCAACCACACCAAACTTTAAAACCTCACACATGCAACCCTAATTCCAAAATTCCAAAATTAAAAAAAAATTCAAAAATAAACTTTCCCTGCACAATATTATGATTACAAACAAGATAAAAACTAAATGTTAAAATCTTTTTAATAGCACCACAAAAATTCCCTTCCATTTCCAGCCATACACTTGAAATTTATTGCCACCACCTGGCAGATCCTACTTCACCAATTCCACCCTCAGTTCTCCACTAAGACATCCAACCTCACATCCATACATCAAATACCAAAGTCAAAAATAACCAAAATGACACACAAAAACCTTGCAATCCCCTTCAACACCCAATAACAACATCAAATTCAATTAAATAATCAATAAAGCAGAAAAAAATTCCCTTGTGATGTTTCTACAAAAGGGAGGAGTCACTTTATTCCTTTCTAACTTGGATAATCCCCGCCCATGCATTAATCGCGGCTAAATAGAAAGAATCAATCTTCTAATAATAATCGTCATTAATTAAATCAAAATCCACTTGCAAGGCCTTTTAATGCCAATTTATGATGTCATAAATTTGATACATAACAACAAACACTTGTTCCTATCGTTTAATGCGACTCAATCACTTCTTTTTATAAACTCAGAAAGCGTCGAAGTTCTATTTCAGAAGTGTCGTTCTGCCGCGTTTCGCCGTCCCTCGGATGAACGTTACATTTACAGTTTTAAAACCACATTTTAAATTGGTTTTACAATCTTAAATGAAATGTAAATTAGATTTTCACAATAGATTTAATTATTTTAAATTTTTGTCGAATTCAAGTCCAGTTGGTCCACTTCGGAAGCCATATCCTGTCTTCGATGAATATTAAATGGATTTACCGAAGAGTATGTGATTTATGTTGCAAAAAGCGAAGTTTACAAATGTAAAGATACAGTAAATCACTTGTAAACCAATAAATGCATTGTTTCTATCTCATCAAGACTTTACAATTAGATTTATCAATTTAAAAATTGTTACATTTACTTAAAAATTGTATTACATAAATATATTATAAATTTTCATTCAGAAATTACATTTCCTTTTGTCCAATTTATGAAAAACAAACAACTTGTGTGCTTGCAGACCATAAAAACCACATTTGTGTGCAAAATTTACAATTTTCCATCCAACCTGAATATTTCCCATTCAAAATCCACTCCCACCACCACATCTTAAAACTGCACACAGCTAGTGAAAGAAAGAATCAATTTAGCACTCACCTTTCAGACTGAGCAAAATTCGCTTCGATCGAAGCCATGATTTTATAAATTGCTAAGATCACATGTGCATTGCACTTAGAATGCTATAAATGTAGTAATGTAACAAGAGGTGCAATATCTGAGGAAAAAGCAGATACAGATGCACATTTCACTTGCCCTGCTATAGGTGTGGGTCGATGCCAATGGATGCAATGAGGGAGGAGAGTCGACAAAGGCGGAGGGTACAGATTTTTCATGTTAGGGTTATTTGAGAAAATAAATGAAAATGAAATGAAAATAGTTCTTAATATTGTTAAAATGTTTAAAAATGGACTTGACGTGGCCTATACCTTTGCATCACGGCTTTCGATAACTTTATCGTTATTTCTATGCGTCGTTTTGGCAAAAATTGACGTAAATTTGACGTTAGTAACGTTTGCGCGACGTTATTTTTCAATTGAAATTATTTCAACCAAAAATCAACGTTGATTCAACCATATTTTGATACTTTTGTGGTTTTTGTTTCGGCACGTGGCGCTGTCAACCTTTCGAGATTGGAAGAGGGAAGTAAAATCGATAGCGATATAAATCCCAATCGACTTTCCATTCTGGAGGGTAAAACTAATAAAAAAGGGTCTTTCTATTGGGTTTTTATATTGTGTTGTTGTTTAAAATGTCTTTGGAAATTTTATTTGGAAAATTATTTGGTTTTGGTTGATGAAGGGTTAAGATGTTGTGCTGATGTCTGATTGAGTGAGTGGAATTAATTTTCTGTTGCAAATTTCTGGGAATTTTGGTCTTGAAAAGGAGGTCAATAGTTTGAGTGGTTTTTGGATGAGTTGCCTCATGATTTGATTTTGAAGTCATGGGATTTGAGATGTAGGAAAAGTTAATGTTATTTGGTTTGTGTTGCTTTTGTTTTGATGAGTTATGGTTGAAGTGTTTGAGTTATGATGATTTATTGTTATTTTTTAAAGGTGAGTTAGTTGGTCTTTGATTTTGATTTAAGCCAATTTGGCTTTGATTTCTATTGTTTATTGTGATTTGAGTAAAAGTTAAATGATTTATCATCAAGGTTATTGATTTAAATGTGATTTGAGATTTATAGTGATTTTTAGAAATTTCTTTGAGATAATTTTGTTGGTTTTTAGGTGATTTAAACTGATTTCATGTGATTTCAAGAGATTTACAGTAATTTATAATTTCCTCAATATAATTTAGTTGTTTTAACTTGATTTCAGGTAATTTCAAGTAATTTAAACTGATTTCAAGTGATTTACTGAGATTTATACTGATTTCCTTAATATAATTTACTTAACTTAACCAGATTTCTATACCCTAGCATTGGTTTATACATTCCACAATAATTTATAACATTTATGTTATAACAAAACAATCCAAACCCCACTTAACATCCCCAAATTTCCCCATTACATTTCCCCATTGGTTTCAATCAGCCATAATAAACCAACCACAATCATGTTGTTAACTTTATATCAGTCTTCATCAAGTTTTATGCTGACATTATGGGCCCTGCAATTGAAATGTTGCAGGTGTGATCCCATAATCAGGATTAAGTTGCATCTAATTCTGGTCAAGCGAAGCTTGGAAGTCTGACAACAATTATCCAGCAGATCCATTAAGTCCCTAGTGATTCGCTTGACATTTAAGATATCAGCCAACTCCTAACTCCTACATGTTTATTATTAAACTAATAGCTGCACCAATTAAATAATTCAACAAAAACAAATTTAATTATAATGTACAGCCTTCGGTGATGTAATCACTTGATATTTAGATCAAAAATTAAAAAATTAAAAAAAATTAGTGTTAAATTTTAAATGAAAACATCAATTTTGAGTGCAGCTATTAATCAATAAATGCCTGGAGGAGGAAATAAATTAGCTGACACGGTGCTTGAAATGGATCTGGTGTCGGAAGCGTCGAGTGCCATTATGTTTTGTCGAGTCTCGATAGGTTTCGTAGTCGATTACTCAAATTCACATTGAAAAATGTGGTTTAGGAATCGATGATATTGCGTTTGCCTCACGTAGGTCCGGTTGCGTAAACTTCAGTCAGCATCAATCTTAGATTTCAGCAATTTAGCATAGTGACGTGCTCTTCAGTGAGTCCAAAAGAGAACTAACTTTATTTACAAAAGTAGAGATATATATAAAATTGACTTACGATACACACACGAAACTTGAAAGACACAAATAAACTTGTAAAAGTATTAGAAAAACATTAGAAAATCACTTAATTAGTCGATAATCTCCAATAAAATTAGTTGTAACACAAAATTACTCATTAAGACTTAATTCTAACACAATTAATCCACGTAAAGCTTATTATAACAGAAATTAAGCTTCTCAAGTCACAACAACGATAAACTGAGATTAACGCATAACTGAAGTTGCCGCACCAGCCGTCATTTCAAAATTATCCGGACACCATACAAAAATTCTGTTTCCAGTTGGTAAATTTACCAGAAAAATCCCATGAAAACACCGGGTCTTAACTATTCTACCATTGGATACTTATATCTGAATTTACTTCAAACCTAATTGAAGTTATGCCTACATTTGGCCACACTGTGGACCAGACCTATGTTTTCGCAAGACAAGATAACCGGAAACCCAAAATTAAAAGTTCGAAATAGAATTCTGGCACCGGATAAACCGGAAACATCAAATTTTTACAATTCCATCCATTCTGTGCTAAATTTTCCTCATTTCATATTTTCTCCAAAATCCACCACAAACAACAAACTCTTCAGCAACACCCATCTGACAATCACCAGGGTGTGTCCACAGCATCTGCCACTCCCCAGTACTCAACCAACATCCCAAACCACCAAAAAAGCCCCAAACAAATTCAAAATTCACCAAAATCCAACATGGAATCCAACTTTTCATTCACCACCATCCACTTACCTTTTCGTATGAGGAATGCTGGGATCACTTCTCTTCCTGAAGGAATGGCGCTGATGTTCCCTCTAAAATCAAAAAAAGGAAAAATTAAAATCAGTATCAACTGACACCAAAGAAACAAAATTGATTAGCAAACCGCCCACGCCTGACCTGCTCTCCCTCATTCATGTGGCACCTTGCGGACAGCGGACTTGTTTAACGAATCCCGGCGTTGCATCTCGCTATCATTACACAAGACCCCCTTTCTATCCTCCCAAAAAAACCCGTACCTCGTTTGGCCGCGCTCCAATTCCCACTAATCATTCATCGAACCGTCGTCGCCCAAATCCGTAACAGCGACATTTTCGCCCGCAAATGGCAACTTGCAGGCGCCGGCGAGTCAATCACGACAGACTTAAATTTCATCTTTTCTGGATGAAACTTCGCAATTTCTTAATTGGCTGTTCGTGAATGATTAGTGCATTCGAGACCTGAAGATGACAACGAGAGTTGTCGAAAAGCTTAGTCAAAATGAAAAAATTTTGCAGATCAAAGTCAAAATGAAAATTTTGCAGATCAAAACATACACGTTAAACAAGCGTAAAAAAACCTTAGATAAAATGATTAGTGGGAGATTTCCCGAAAAAAATTTTTCTTTCATGTAAACACAAACTTCCCGCATTCAAGAGGATTTGGATATTCTGTTTGATGGGTGTTTTTTGCACTGCAGTGACCTAAATCCTTCACTTCCCCAGTTATTTTAACCCTGAAAACAAACTTGAAAGAAAAAATGGATTTACAAAATGTAAAACAATTAAATTTGTTGTAAAAAACAAGTGTGCGTTACATTTATGGGATTAAAACAAACTGGTTTTTAAGTGTTCGTAAACTTAAATGTAATTGAAATTAAATATTAGGGAATTTGCGGAGAACAAAACTTACGTCTTATAACGTATAAATTCCATGTTAATTATAAATCTAACTTATATTTAACATGAAATTTATAAGTTATAAAACATAAGTTTTGTTCTCCGCAAACTCTCTATTTACAATAAGTTTAATTATGTTTTTGTAAATCTATTTTTTGTGTAAATTGATCAATAATTTGGTTTGACTCAAAATGACAACTTCATTAAGCAAAAGATAGACCCTGGTATTGCAGTTTGCTTTGAAACAATCCAAAGAAAAGAAGTTAGCTGTGAGTGCTATTCCAATTCTGCACTGTAAGTTACTTTATGTGTTTGTCACTTCATCGATTCTTTTAGACATCCATTGTAAAAATCAATGGACATAAATTGTGAGATAAATTTTTTTGGTGGAAAAAATTCTTCGCAAGAACTGGACTCGCGCGCGTGTGTGAATTTATCACCGCATCATATCACGAGTGAACAGAAAATTATCAGATTATTTTGTCTCGATTGATATTCCAATTGATAACATCAGAAATCAAATGTCTAAAGTTGACCAGAAAATTATTGTAATTTTCTCTTCTATAGACTCTGTTGTTAAAACGATTGGCAGATTCAAATGTTCCTCGACTTCTCATTGGCTGATAATTGAAATTATCAGTATAATCTCTTCTGATTGGTCCCAAAGATAGGAAATATAGCTTGCCATTGGTCAGAAAATGAAGAGTGGTAATCAGAATTCAGTAAAATTCAATGAAAATTCAAAGAAATTCAGTGAAATTCAATGAAAATTCAGTGAAATTCAGTGAAATTCAATAAAAATTCAGTGAAATTCAGTGAAATTCAATGAAAATTCAAAGAAATTCAGTAAAATTCAATGAAAATTCAAAGAAATTCAGTACAATTCAATAAAAATTCAAAGAAATTCAGTGAAAATCATTGAGCGAGCCACTTTAAGGCACGTTTACAACTCCAAAAATTTCAACCTGAGATTTAGCCGCTGCCCCAAGTTCAACTATACAAAATTACCAAAAGCCTTTGAATGACAATAGCGCACGAATATTCATTGACAAAACTGTCTTCCCGGAAGTATAAAAACACCATTCAATCCACTTTGCACCTACATAAAACACAAGGACATTTTAAGGTTATTCCCTCATTACTTTACCCATTTTATCCAGTCGTTTATCACTTCCCCTTGAGAATTCTCCACCAGTATTTGCTGCATTGGTCGACACTTCCAACGCAGACGCCGCCTTTTGATTCACAAAAAGCTCTGATAAAAGCACCCTTCAAAAAGCTTATCTTTAAACCTGTTTTTTTTCCCCATTTAATTCAAACAGAATGCGATCAATTCGCTATCAACTTCTTATCAAATGGCACAATTGCTCTAGATATTTGATTATGTTATAAAATGCAGTGCAGTGTTTCAGATTGAAGGCATTTCGTTTAATTGTGATTGAAACTCTTCAAAGCCTCAAACAGTCTGTGTTTTGTAGGATTTATGCTAGGTCCACACCTGACGGAACGTAATGTTAACATAACAAATTAAGACTTAACTGTAACTTGAGTGTGTTCACACTTGCCAATTGTTTCTTGTTCAAATTGACCAATGAGATAGCTGCACACAAAGCGGCATGTTCAGCTTGAAGTTAGGCAGTTGCTGATTGGCTGAAAGTAACATGAAATGTTACGTTACGGCTTTATTCAACTCCAGAGTTGAATTAGCACTTGAGGCACTTAGTATCCCACAATGCACCATACCTCTCTCTTAAGTTACGTTACGATCAAGTGTGAACATAAGTGGGAACCTAGCATTATCATATTTTGTCGATAACGGACACCCTCAACCAGTGGTGTCCAATACATTTTTCATATTCATCACAAGTGGTGAATGTCACAATATTTGCCACAGTTACTTAGAATTAATAAGTGTTGTACAAGTTCTTTTATCCTATTCTACAGTATTCGAGGACCTGGAGAATGCAAATTTAAATTTTAGAAATTCAATGGTATGAGTTGGATGTCGATTCGCCACATTCTAACGAACCGTTTCGCTAAATGCGGCAAGTGGTAAGTGTATTGGAGACCACTGCCTTTAAATATAAAATATTTAATCAAAGAAATCCTTTGCTTGTTGCCAAGGCTGATCGATAGAACCGCAGCTTATACCTATAAGCCGAATGAGCGGTCACTTAAGTCTCCAATTATCAAAACCTCTGCAGAATCTAAAGTATCATTTTAAAAGTTACCTGAAATGAATCACCTCTAGAACACCAACAGTACACCAATCCATTCTTATATTTTCATGCACCCTGGGAAAAATTCTGTGAATACCCAGGGGTCCCTATGTTAAGCTAGTCCCCAAAGGAGAAGGGAAATAAATTTTCAAAGCTATTTCCTTGTGTATATTGGGTTTTTCTAGAATTCTCGTTGACTTGATAATGAATTCGACTCAAGTCCGATGTCAAGTGAACATCAACCCAGATCATCATCTTTAAAAAATGTAAAGCCAATATTTTTTGCAGTGCATTCAATCAACCAACTGGTTAACTTGGTTATTTCAACATTTCTCAGCCTCCTGGATCACATCTTCAACCTGGCTTAAATTATTTTTCTTTCATGGTTTGTTTTTCTTATTGTTTTTAGGTTATGAAAGGGTTGAATAAAGACCAGGAGGATTAGAAATCCAATTATTTTCTTTAAAAAACTGATTTTTTAATAGTAGTAGTTATTCTTGAAACTAAAAGAGTTTGGCTGTCATTTCTAATGTCTAGAAGATCACAGTAATATTATTCCACGACTACCAGTTGTCGCTCTTCCCACCATTTATAAAATTCTACGAAATCCCAAAACTATCGACCGTGCGCTTTAAAAGTTACGCTCTTCTTTTCCCTGGAATCATCAGCAATCATATCACATAACGAATGATTGCAAGTCTCAAGGTAAACAGCATCTAATCGATAGAACAATATACTCAATCCGGATCATTGACCTACATCTGCACGTTACCAATTACAAAACATGACTGGGCCTTGAAAAGATAACTGATTATTTAAGTCCCATATAATTTTTTCCTTGGAAAGCAAAGGGAAGAAATTTTAGTTTTTTTGTTGAATCAATAATAATAAATCAAGAAGATAATAAAAACAGTAAGCAACTTTTCCATTCATATTTGAAAAGTTAATTAAAAGTTTTTCATGATCATAATAAAAAATGTATGGAAAAAAAAGCATAAAATGATGCTGAAAGCTTGTTGCTCCTTAAAACAAGCCAGTCATAAATGTTTGATTAATAGTGAGGGGAGAATCAAAAATTAAAGCTTTGAAAGGAGACCTTTGGAAGTAAGTTTTTCAGCATTTTGGCATCAAGTTTATAGATTTTCTTGTATTTCTTTTATTTTTGATACAATTTACAATTTTTTCTAATTTCCCCATATTTTTCCTTCTTCCATTTGTTCCTTGTGTGATTTTTCTTGATTTTTTGCATTAATTCTATAAGTTTCCTTGTTTATTTTTTTTTTCTTCAAAAATGTTATCAAATTTCTCCACTAAATCATCATTTTTTCAATTATTTTATCAAATTTCTTCACCATTTCATCATTTTTCCAATTTCTTCACCATTTCATCATTTTCCCAACATTTTCATCAAATCTCTTCTTTATTTCAACATTCTCTCAAATCATTTCAAACAAAATCCTCTATTTTCCATTACTTTTCAATAACAGTATAAACTTTCTTCATTTCCCACAAATTTCCCACTATCCACCCACCCTCACACCCTCCTACAACCCCCTCACCAACCCAGACATATCATCACACAAGCAGGAAATGAACTCACATCCACAAACAAAACTTATTTACATTTCCATCCACACACAACCCCTTAACCTACCCCTCAAAACAACCCTCACAGCCTCCCAAAACCCCCTAACAACCCACCAAAACCCCTTCCACACCCTCAAACCTCCCAGAATTAATCTCCCACAACTTCGACAGCGACCGGTTTACATTAACCGTTAAACTTTTACATTCTCCCACACCCATTGGTGGAAAATCTTTCAAAATTGTTTTAACTGATTCACAACATTTACTTACTCTTGCTCGAAGACTTTCGGACCGTCCGATGTTTGTGCCTCTTCTGTTGCTGAAAGGATTCAACATTTTTTTTTACTTTCAGAATTATCCATATCGAATGGAGGAAGTGTGAAGACAGGAAATAGGTTTGACCACTCGACAAAGGATGGGGGTGTGAGGAAGAAGGAAAGGAAGGAAGGAAAAAAAGAGCCACGACTAATATTTGTTTCTCACATCTGTGTAAGGTGTTTTTTTTTTTTTTTTTTTTTTTTTATTAGTTGTGGTTTTATTGTGTGAATTTAATTTTATTAAAGTTTGGTTGTTGGAGGTTAAGTTTTTGGAAATTATTAAATTAATGTTTTGTCTATTGGTTTTTTTATTGTTTCTATTTTTGGTTGTGTTATTGGGAGATAGGAATTTGTGTCTGAAAATTGTTTTATGAAAGGGTAAGGGTTTGAGTGGGTGGATGTAGATGTGGGATTTTAAAGGTTATGTTGTTTCATGAGTTTTTGTGGAATTTTTAAAGATATCTGTGCATTTAGTATAAATTTTATGAAATTTCAGTTAATTGACCCCAAATTTGGTAAATTTAAGTGAATTTGGCCTAAATTTAGTTAAATTTAAGACTTTAGCCTTAATTTAGTAAAATTTCAATAAAATTGGCCTAAATTTGGTCAAATTTTTGAAAATTAAACCAAAATTTGATGAAATTCCAATGAATTTAGCCTCAATTTTAGTGACTGAGCCTAAATTTCAATTTTTTAAAGTAAATTCAGCCATTCTTATTCACTTTTATACAAGTTTGATTCATTTAATTCAGAAGTAAACTAGAATTCTAACATGCCATATTATTCTAATCAAAGGCCTTTTGAATTCAAAATTTCAAACTCAAATCCAACAAAAAAATCACTCAACTCACTCCAAATACCCATCCCTCACTCTAAACCTCCAGAAAAAAACAAAACAAAACACTTTGCAGGCCATTTTCACAGTTTACCAAATGGGTGTGACTCCAACTCACCTAAAACTAACCCTAGGCATTTACCACACAGATCCCAATCCCAACCCACTGAACTTTCCATTCACACACCTGACAAAGCATAATTCATGGAAATATCCGTAGTTAAATTATACAATTTATTATATGATCTGACATTATATAACCTTGGCCTCATAAATCATATTTGAACTATCGCATACCGCAGGAAAATTCAATATAAACTCAATAACATTCACAGCTGAAAACCAAAAAATCCATCATACTTATCAATATCCACAAAATAATTCAAAAATTTTACTTAAAAATAAAAAAAAAATTAATTTTGATTTTTAAGAAAAAAATTTAAACTATTGAATTAACAGATAATAATAACAATAATTTTTCTAGATTTTTTGATTCAGTGGCTCTAAGCGTTAAATAATGTCAAAACACTAACGTTCCGAGGTTAAAAAAATTCTATAGATTACTGTTTTATCTAAGGTTTTTTTACGCTTGTTTAACGTGTATGTTTTGATCTGCAAAATTTTCATTTTGACTTTGATATGCAAAATTTTTCATTTTGACTAGATTACTGAATAGATTACTGTAGAATTAGGCTTAATGCCATTGAATTACATTAAAGGTCTATAGAATTCGATAGAACTTTTTAACCTCTGTTTGCATGATTCATCATCGCAAATGTCTCCTTCAACCGCACCCTAACACCGAATTTCACCCACTCGATGGGCGGTGTGATTAACCGGTAGCCGAAACTCCGAGACGTATTTCGTCCATAAATTATAAAATCATTTAATTTCGTCTCGTGACATTTATTCCAATAGTTTAATTTATGCAGGGCAACTTCGAGCGAAATTTGTCATCGGTTTGACAATAGGGACACTAATTGCACAAAGTCCCTAATTTCATTTGTTGGCCATAAAATTCGGTGAAATTCCCAGAAGATAAAATTTAATCGATATTTTACTTCTTTGGTCAGTAGTACATGAAAGCCATTAGATTGTATTTATTATTGAGCTGTTTGTTTTGATTACTTTTGTTTGTTATTTTATATGGTCATGGTGAAATGTTTTGCTTTTATGGGGCATTTGTTTGGCTTTTCTTGTTTTTTTCCATGTTTTGCTTTGAATAAAACATAGTAATAAATTTATTTATGTGTAAATATATTTTATGCTCAAATCAGCAATCATAAATAAAAAATCTATAGATTATCTGCAAGTTGTGTGCAGTTTGATTTAAAATCAGTGAAAATAATAATCAATCTATTGATTTTTCATTATATTCAGTGAAAAAACTAAATAATCAATTGATTTTTCATTAAATTCAGTGGAATAACTAAATAATCAATTGATTTTTCATTAAATTCAGTGGGATAACTAAATAATCCATTGATTTACAACTGATTTTGTGAAAAAATTAAATAATCGATAGATTTTTTACCGTTCATTCAAAATGTTAAAAATCAACGTTGAAATAACATCGAACGTGCGGCTTTTTCAATGTTGGCCATCTATTCGTCGATAATTCAACGTAAATTTTTTGACATTAAATAAATATAATTTCAACCAAAAATCAACATTGATTCAACCATATTTTGCTACTTTGATTCGCTTTTAATTATCTCCTTCATTTAATCCTTCTGTTACCGCTCTTTCGTCACCTACACAAAAGACTGGTGCATTAAAACCTCATTACTCACAAAGGTCAGAGGAAAAGACGAGAAAAAGAAATGGAAGGAACAGAATTTCATCAAATACCACCGGCTCACCTGTCACCATTGGTCGTGGAGGCATCTGTAGGAGATATGGTTGGAGGAGTGGTTTCCCTCGCATTACAATTCTTCTCCTCACTCTCGCATAGCGTTTCGTAGCGACTTTTAAGTTTCTCGACTCGACTTGCAGGGTATTGACGATCGCCTAAACAAAAAAATAAAAATTTTATAGTCGGTCCGTAAAATGGAAAACATCGTTTAATTATAAGACGCCATCGATTGTAAGATGCACCATTATTTTCAATACCAAAATGTACAGATTATTTAGTTTTTTGACCAATTTGCAGTTTTTTAAAGTTTTTTTCCACAAAATTTGCAGGAAATCTGTAGAATATTTGTTTTTGAAATTAAATTATAGAAAATTTGAAGTAAAACTGTAGAAAATTTGTAGATTTTGGGGGAAATGCAGAAAATCTGTAAAAAATCTGTAGAAATTGGTCAAAAAACTAGAAATTTGTAGATGAATCTTGTTGTGATCATTTTAAAACTCACCAAAAGTGATAAAAATCAATTATTAATATAATAAAAATTAAAAACTAGAAAATATTTGATTAATTTTAATCTCTTGCTTCTAGAAAAAAATTATTTTTGATCATTTTTGGTCAAATTAAGTGATTTTAAGATCAGTTTTGGTCAAATTTAATGATTTTTATACCAATTTTGTTCAAAACTAGAAAATATTTCAGTTCCAAACTTCCAAATACATTTAAAGAAATGTGACAAACACAAAATAAAAACCTGAGACAAAAAATAAAAATAACAAATGATTTGTCATCAGGAAACAAAACTAAAAATAAACCATACTAAAAAGGCAACCCGAAAACCGGTCACCGGAGAATCGCCAATCAATCCTCACCTGTGTCCGGTGTTGGGGGGAGACAGACCACATCGTTCGGATATAACTCGTATTTACGTCGTCCAATTTTCGTTTTTAATTTGTTCATCCGCATCACCGATCCTCATAGGGAAGGACAGGAAATTCTAATGGTAAAGCCAGCTCGAGTGTGCGCACAGCAGTCGATCGAAGAGGGAGGAGAACGGAACAGCAATGGGCAAAAAACTTGATGCACTAAATTGGGTCGACTTAAAATGGGCCATGAGATCGCGCCTCGATTTCGGATTTATTTTTAAGGGAAAATGGGTCGAAATGTAAATTTTTTAGTTTTTTTTAATTAAGAAAAAATTATTTTGTTGGGTTGGAATGAGAATTGGTGATGTCATGTTTTTTTTTCGTGGAAGAAATGGAGGTGTGGGGACCTTGAAAAATGTTTTTGGGGTTTTTGGATGTGAAAAAATTTTTTAAAATTGTTTATGGATTTTGTTAAATTTTTTTCAAGTTTTTTTGCGGCATTTTGGCGGATTTTGTAGATTTTTTAATGGATTTTCTAGTTTTACTTCAAAATCTGCAGATTTTCTACAGTTTTAATTCAAAATCAGTATAAATCACAGATTTTCTGTCGTTTTAATTTAGAAAAAATAAATTGTTGATTTTTTTTACAGATTTTTAAGAAATTCTGTAGAAAAACTTTTAAAAAAACTGCAAATCAGCCCAAAACTGGAGATATTTTGATTTTCTTTACCTTGGGTGTGAAAAAATTTTTTAAATAAATTTAAATTTAATAATTTCATCATCATCAAGCATAACATTGTTAATTTTCTAATATCATAGCTTCAGGGTACATTCAATTAACCCTTTGATGGTCTATAATAAGAGACAATGCATTAATTTGAAAATTAATTAAATGAAATGAAATTCTAGTTCTGCTGTTGAGATGAAACTTTTTGAGCTATAAAAATTCACATTTTCATTTAAATCATTTCATTAGAAATTCCTTTCAGTCTTTTTCATTTCAACTGCGGAAGTGCGAATGGGTTTTTAAGTTTTCTATGTGCAGCCAATTCATTTCAACTTCTGTATTGTAAGCAAAACCAAGTTTATTTAGTGCGAGTAAAAAGCACCAAGAAAACTGCGCACAGTTCCTGTTTTTAAATGCACTGGGTAGCCAATGGCACCGTTGATACATTCGCTGTTGCATTTTCAGCTTATTGACTTCCCAGCTAAATAAATCTACAAAATATCTAGCTTTTTGGCCAATTTGCAGTTTTTTAAAAGTTTTTCGATAGATTTTCTTCAAAATCTGTAAAATATTTATTTTTTCGAAATTAAACTGCAGAAAATCTGTAGATTTTGACATAAAATTTGAAAAAAACTGCAAAATTAAAAAAAATATTATATAAAGTTTTTTAAAAATAATTTTCTTATTTCTTAGCAACCAATTCTTAAACAGCAAATATTGACTTACATGTGTTACAGTCAATTCAGTTGATCGAATAGATGATCGGTTTTTGTGACCATTATTAATTTATTGCTTTAAATGACTAACTGGAACACAAACTTAATCAATAATGATCAGAACTGTACTAAGGAAATCACTAAAAGACATTTCAGTTATTCATTAATTATTTGATCACTCTTTAATCACATTACAGACTGTAAATACTGTAAACCACCCTCAGACAACCTTGTTCACACAAGCAGAGCTGTGTTTCAACTAAACCTTATAAACTAAACACAGTCTCTCATTATTTCACAAATGCAAAAGAGAAAAATTCAAAAATTTTAAAATTGCATATCTTTTGCATAATATTGATTTTTGGGGTTTCATGAATAAATTTCCTCCCTCAAAATCACAATCACAAAGATTTCAATATCAAAACATAAAAAAATTACATAACTGCACTTTACAAGCTAAATCCAAAATGTATATCATATTCTTTCATTATCATTATTCTAACACTCCACATGACCCATAGCAATTTCATGCAAACTGATGAATAAAAATTTTCATATTACTTACCTCTCATTATACCCAATCCTCCCTCATTGTTCTATGACTCAACCCTCATGATTCATCCACCCCTCCATTGTAATCCCCTTCATACAAACAAGATGGAAAAATGGGAAACTCAAAATCCAATACCAAAACATTAAAAAACATAAAAATCAGCAATAAAAACATCACTTTTTAACCAAAAAAAAATTTTAAAATGTAATCCTGTTATAAATAACCCCAAGAATTGATTTTACCGTAACGTCCACCCAAGACAAGTAGTTTACCTGGAGACGAAGCAAAGAGCGGAAACTTGAGTAACCGTTTCAGACTGTTACTTCGCTTAATCGCTGTCGACTCGTCGTTATGATCGCTGGAGCACACGTCGACCTCCATGCAGCCGGGAGATAAAAAACTATCCTTAACCTGGTCGCTGCATTCGTCACAACATCCCTCGACAAGAGCGATCAATCGGAGGCTATTTGCAAAAGGCGACACGTGCACCCAGCGTCGAGTCACAGCAGTCGCTCTCCAAGCCAGTCGGTAACTACCCCCCCTTCCGAGAGTTATTAGAGGTAGTAAACGAGCGAATCGAATTTTTGCGTCGTTTTTACGGACGACCGGGTTTATATTGAAAGACCGATCGTAATACCGAGAATAGATCCAATGTTACATAGTAATTTTGGGTTTATGATTTTGGATTTTATATTGTAATTTGTTATTGTTTTTCGTGTGATGTTAAAGGTGTGTAATGTAACCGGCAATTTATGTGACGTTTACATGAAAATTGGCGTGTAAAGGGATGGTTGTCGTGCAGTTGATGTGTCAAGGGGATATAATGTTATTGTAAATGATTTAACACCTTTGAATTATGTATGTAAAATCAAGTATTGTTGTATCAAGTGATTGGTGTTGGCAATTGATGGGAATGTGATGGGATGAACAAATCAATTGAAATGTATTATCAAATTCGAATAAAATATTGTTTATCACACAATTCACTGTTATAACTTTGAAACAATGCATTTTAGGTGAAGAAATGCAATTATTATGTTGAAAAGCATTGTTTCATCAGTCAAGAATTGTTATTTTTGTATTTGTTTCTTAATGACAATCACTTTCTCCAAACACTCACTAAATCAATAGACAACTAAAGGAAAAAATAGACAAAATGTGATTTACCTGAATCCATTTGACCATCAAGTATGTGCACATCAACTTCCTCGGGTGTCTTTCGCATATCTGCACCAAAAACAAAATTAGCTTTAAAATTTTAATATCTAATCAACTTTCTCTTTAAATTACAAGTTAATCGAAGTTCAAAGTCGAAAATCACAACATTTCTTCAAATACCGTAAACACTCTAATAGAACACCCACATTCTAATTACAGAACCGACTCGAGTTTCAAGTCCTAATTGAAACTCACACTTAATCGCATCGTCACCTTTTCCGGCGTTCTGTCGGAACGCCGGAAAAGGTGACAATGCGAGTTCTATGAGTGCGCTTACAACAAGTTGTATGGGGGAAGCCCGCGTTCTATCAGAGCATTTACGGTACAGGTCGAACCTCGTTATTACGAACTCGCTTATTGCAAATTCCTCGTTTTAACGAATTTTTTTAAAAGTTTGGATGGAGTCCAATCCATTCATTCAATGTTAAAAAATTCGGATATTACGAACTCTCGATATTGCGAACAGATTTAACGGTCCCTTCGAGTTCGTTATATCGAGGTTCGACCTGTATTTAATAATTTCCACGCCAACTTACTTCCTGCCAAACTGGCCGTGCTCGGTTTCCTCTTTCCGATTATATTGTCCATAATCCCCGACTTTCGATCTCTTTTTTTGTCCTTTTTGTTCCTCAGTGCTCCGATGCAGGTTTCTTCGACAACCTTGACGCACGTTTTATGTATGTTCATTTCGCAATCTGAATAAACAAATCAATGCGCTCGGTCAACAAAAGTCGAGTAATAACCGACGGCGTGTACTTACTCTGACACTGGTATCCCTGGTTTCCTACACCCCAGATGATGAGCTGACAATGATTGCAGTATGTCACATTAAAGTAATGCTGGGCTACAAAATGATGGCCCTGCACTAATTGAACCTATAACAATGTTTGATTGCTTATTTTTGTGCTCAAGGGTTTTGTGTGGGGATTTATTACCTTTTTGTTTCTGTTGAACACTTTTAAGCGCGATTTCTCCTTGGAAACAAACGTTGGACATCTTTCGATTAAGTTGATTGCTTGCGGGCTTTTCACGCCAAACAGTTTGTAGAGAAGAGTCGCCAGCGACGTAGCCAAGGCACATCTGGAAGGTAATAAGATTATTTGTGGAGATCTATAACTGGACGTGCATAGGATCAATGTCCATTAGATGAATGGACAATTTTTTTTGCATGTCTGGATATTTTGTGGAAGTCTTGTGCTGTCTACGATAAACTTCCAAAAAGTGTAGTAGTTTAACGATACCCGGACTGCACTATTGTGCAACAGCACTTCCCTTTTGTGTTTCGAAGAGGTTAGGCAAGTTAGTCTCTAGGCAGGCAGTATATTCAGCCTTTGCACTGCCAAAAAATCAACTTATATCAACTAGTTAACCCTTTGTTACTTCATTCGATGGAATTATCATCAAACTTCACTTTGGTAAGTTCATTTAATCTATAATTTTACATCAACTTTACATTGATTTTATATTTGTAAAGCTGATTTTTTTGCAGTGGTAGGTGATAATCATGTTGTATCCTGTTTACTAGGGGTTAAGAATTAAGGGAAGAGAAAAAGTGTGCCCATTCTTAGAGTGCTGAAAACTACACCGATGTTCACAACAACAGACCTTTAAACTTACCACCTTTCTCGGAAAAACCAACATATTCTAGGTACAACTCTAGAATAACACTTGCTAGAACAGCACATGCTAAAAGGTTTAGCATATAAGCCTAACAAGGCTTAAAATAACAACAGTATGGCTTGGAATAATAAAGTTAAAGAAGCTGCTTCCAGGCTGCAACAACAGTATTAAGCTGGGTATTACTACATTATCAACTGAAGTCTTCTGGACATCAATAGAATACAAATCATGAT
This sequence comes from Stenotaenia linearis, assembly GCA_034700445.1. Lineage (NCBI taxonomy): Eukaryota > Metazoa > Arthropoda > Chilopoda > Geophilomorpha > Geophilidae > Stenotaenia > Stenotaenia linearis. The sequence continues at coordinate 7,003 of JAQIXT010000537.1, read as the reverse complement.
GATGTAAGGAGGTGATATAATACCATCACAGCACCATTCAACTTTTGTAACAATGATTTTGATTGGTTGGAGTTCATGTGATCAAATTATTTCATCAGTGAATTGAGTAATAGGCTTAATAGCGGATTAAATTTTTCAGTTAGACTAAACTAAGTTTGAAACCACGATTAAACTACAGTTAAATTTAACTAGCGTTGGTGCAACCGGCTCTAAATGCGTTTTACCATGTTTGATAAAATCCCGTGTTATTGATTAGAGAAAGGGTTCCTTTGTTTAAACACTTTGTCCACGTTCAAGGGCGCCCTTTAATCGATAAAATATGATACACATCTTTGAAAGTAATTACTTTGTAAATCAAAACCTAAGTGAAAATTTTCCGATTTGAAATAGACTCCCCGCTAACAAAATCTATAAAGCATTAACAGCTTTTTGGCCGATTTATAGTTTTTTAAAGTTTTTCTACACATTTACTTTAAAATCTGTAAACAATCTGTAGAATATTTATTTTTTCAAAATTAAACTGCAGAAAATCAGTAGATTTGAAGTAAAACTGTTGAAAATCTGTAAAAAAATCTACAAAATTGGCCAAAAAGCAAAAAACTTCAAAAAAATTTCAAAAAATCTGCAGATAATCTTTACATTTTTTTAGCCGGACTCCACGATTACTCAAAAAATACTATAAATATTTGCTACCCAAGTCCACTCCTAATTCCCAAATAATAATACCAACATCACTTTAGTCACTATATAAGATCCATTATAATTTCTTGTTATCCCCTGCAATTTTATTGCATTTTTATTTGTAATTAAGTCTTTCTTGCAGAGAGCAACAACACTATTATGTCCTTTATTTATTCCTGTACCATATGGCCAACAAAAGGTCATATGAGTGGATGGTTGGTCTCTAAGGGCACATTGCTGCACATAATGAAATTTGAGGGGAAATATGATTGAAGAGCTCCTGAGATTCAAGTGGATGAAGCAGTGGGATTTGACAAGCTCTGTGTTGAGAGCAATAAAGGTTTTTCAGTCTAAAAATAGGAACCCTTTAGTCCACACACTCTGGGCAAGTAATCATGTAAAACAACAAGTTTGTGTTTTGTCAGGGTAAATGTAATTATAAACAAACTCAAGTTGTATTTAGTTTGCTCATTTGGGGGTCATTGACAACTGTTTGCTGATGGGGGAGGATAATGATGGTGAGAGAGCTGATTAGGTCATTATTGTGTGATGTTGAAATTGGTTGGTGAAGGGAAATTTTTGTTTTGTATAGGAAGTTGAGAAGGTTTTTTTATGATTTTTAATGGTAAAAGTCAAAATTTTGGACTTTTTAATTGAAAAAAGTCAGAATTTTTGACTTTGAAAATGAAAAACTCAAAATTTTTGATATTTTCTAAGAAATTGACCAAATTTTTGTGATTTTCAAAGAAATTTTGAGGATTTTTGGTTATGTGATTTTTAATAAAATTGAGAATTTTATATGCTTGCTGCAAACAAATTATCCAAAATTTTTGATATTTCCAATTCAAATGCTCAAAAATCTCAATTTCCCTCACAAAATTCCATTTTTTATCCATAAATTCTCAAAAATTCAATAATTTATAAAATTTTCAAAAATCTCAACTATTTTCCCTTCAAATTCCACTTCCCTGAACACATTTCCCCCCTTAAATTACATAGGAACTGACAGCTTCTCAGAACTCTCATTTTATGAGTCTTTATCTAAAACCCACTGTCCTTGGAAGAGTTATAACACCACCCATCCTCAAGGGAATGCAAATTCCAAAATCACCACTTTCAAACCCAAAAACAATTAATTTAACATTTCCATGTATACTTACGTTCTATTATTTGCATTTTCTATGTCCTCTCTAAAAAAAAAAAAAAAAATTAAGACAAAACCTTTAAAACATCCAGAGTTCACCGAAAACACTCACGAATAAGTTTCCATCGATGGAACCAAAAGTTTTTCAACTATTTTCAATTCCCTGTTTTTATCGTGAATCGATAACTCGAGTTGGGAATCCGGTGGACCAAAAAGACCTCCTAAACCTAAAATTTTGTATTAATAAATACAAATAATTAACAAATTACACAAAACTAAATAAAAATAACCAACCTAAAGTCCTTTTAATTCGAAACTCCGCCAACTGTTCGTTTAATTCGTCTAAAGCTTTTTTCCTCGCCTTCCAAAACACTTTTCGCAGAATGTCTTCCTTGTCCAAATCATTCTGCAGCACGCTATCTATTTTTTAAATAAATAAATAAATAAATAAATAAATAAATAAATAATTAATTTTTTTTAAATTTTTTTTCTTACCAATTTCATGTAAAACAACTTCATCAATGTTATTCACTTTAAGCGGCTGTGGGGGAAAATTATTTTTTTAGTTTTTAATTAATAACTGGGAGGTGCGTTTAAAACTTACTGCGCCAGGCACTAGAAAAGTAGAATGAATCTCGTACGCCCATTTCTTCATTTCTTTCGCCGTTCCTTCTTTATACAACTCGGATATTAAATAAAAAAACTACAAAAAGAAATGAATTTTTAAAATAATTCTGTAATAATATAAATATAGAAAATAGTCAATGCTCTGTTGATCAAATAGCTCAAATACATTATTACCAAATTGACTTGTCCAGACCTATAATCCATGATGTTTTGAACTGTCGTGGAAAAGAGGCCATGTAAACAAATTATTTGTCTGATATTTTGTCATCCATCCCTATTATTTGGATTTGTGTAAACATTTAAATTTGTGTTTTTCTTCGATCAGTAAAAACGGCAACAGCTGTATTTTTATAATAAAAGTCGCCCTCAAATGTAAGTCTGTGACTTTTCCAAGAATTTCAAATCAACTTCATTCTCGTCGTCCAATTGAGCATAGATGAAACCATCCAACTGATTTTAAATTGTATGTTGCAAGAATATTGAAGTAATGAAGCAAGTATATGCAAACACTACTTGCTAAACCAACTTACTGTAATTATTTTGATATACTTTGACAAAAAACTAAGAAATTAAAATTTCCACAAAATAGAGGAAATGGCTGTCATGACAGCCAACAAAGTTGGCATCTTGTTCGAGATGGCGTCGGTATAAACTGGCAAGATGGCGGCATGGCACACCCGATTCGAACGCTATAAACTTCTTTTTTGTTTTAATAAATATATTAAGTCCCTTTTAGCCACTTTTAGAGTATGGTTAGCAAACATAGAATATAAATTAAATTACAAAATCAAAAACAAAAAAGACAATAAATGACTAAAATGTAATCCTAAATGTCATGCAGCAACCTAATCACCTCAACACAATACTAAGAGTAAAAAAAAACTAAAAACATTAAATCATTTAACAAATCCAATGACTGAATCATTAAACAGGTCAGAACCTTGAGTAACCGAAGAGAAGGTAAACACAAAAATCCTTGAATCAACTTATATAGAAAACAAACAGAACAATTAAAAGACTGAACAGAAAGCAAACCAAGATCCACTAGGAGTTCCTGATTTCCAATCTATTTGCAATATTGACTTATATCTAGTCAAAAATGAGTGACCCAATCTATATTTGATCATCAGAGCACAACCACTTCCGTAACTCAGCACTTACTAGGCTGGATGGATCATTATTAGATATCAAAAACCGCATAAAAACAGCTAAGTGAGATGGATGCCGCCAAAGTTTCGCCAGACTGTTGAACGGCCCGTGATCGTCAGCTTGTCCCATTTCGCCATCGGATGGAAAATCATCGTCTTCCATGGAAATAATCGCTGGATTCTGACTTGGCTTTCCCAAATACCCCACGTTCGAGTCCGGCGGCGTGTCCGGAGTCTGAGTAACGAAAAAAGACTCAAACACAAAATCAATTTCCAAAAATCAAAGCAAAACCTGTAGATGATTGGTCTGAAGCCGAGAGGGGTCGTCCAAATCCGGGCTTCGGATGGACGGAGACGGACCGCTGAAGGCGAACATGTTTTCCTCCACGTGACCGTCGGTCAGCTCCATCGCTTCGGAGCTTCCATAAGGTGGTGGTGGGGTTCCCGGAGGAGTTATGCGTGGACTTTCGATCGAGTCGTATGTTCCGAATGATGAAGTCTAGAGGAAATTTGATTTATTAAATCTTGATTTATAAGAAATGAAAATATTTTGGGTGTAACTCATAATATTTTGATATAAGTTACATAGAATTCGTTGCAGGAAACCAAGCCTTTGCATCCTTATTGGAAAGTGAGTGTATTTCTTATTGCAGTTCCTTATCAAGAATACAATCATCAATTTCAAAGAGCCAAGTTTGATAGATAAAAATGTAATTAAATGTTTTTATGGTGTTTTATCTAAGTTATTAAAAAATAATTTCTTTAGGTGAATTTCATGTGCATCACATTTAATTAATTTAAATTATAATTATTGTTTACTTTGCACAATATTTATTAAAAGGTTTTAATAATGTAAAATCAATGTAATATAAATGTTTATTTAACGTTCAATGTTGAAATAATGTTTGGTAAAATGATAGTTTAATATTTTAACATTTTTATTTATGTTGTGCAAATAATATTTGTGGTTTACTGGGCAGGGATTTTAAAAATCACAAATCACCATTTTCATGTATGCGATTGCTAATCAGTTTTATAATATTTGATAATTGATGCATAATATTTCAAACAAATGAACCACATTTCTTATAAATGAGTTTTTCCCATAATTCTTTTCACTCTTTGTTTTTATTCCAATTATATAATTTTAACAAAATGGCCTTCACGATTTCTAGATTAACAATTCGGATGAATCAACCATTTTGTTTTATTTTTCTGTTATCTAATCTATCATTTCTGATATCAGGAAGAGCAATATTGAAATGATTTAATTTTCTGTTGTAATTACATTACCTTTGATTGTCATTGTAAAATGGTTGTAAAATCTACACAACAAACCGATTGTAAAAATCAAATTTACAATTAATTTTGTAAAATTCAATATTCATTTGTTTTTTAACAACAAATTTAATTATTGTAAATTTTTATAAATCCAATTTTTTTCCCCTTTCACTTACCATGCAATTATTAAATATTCTCAATTTTTTTAAAATCGACAGAAATAAAATTTTACCCGAGATGCGGCTTCCTTAGTCCGCACTCTCTTCGGCTGATCGCCTTCCCCGAACGAGTCGGACGCCACCAACTTTCTCGAAGTCGGCGACGTGATCTCCGAGTTCGACCGCGACACGTCCGTCATGTTCCTCATGTTCTCCATATGCTGCTGCCTCAAACTCTCCGTTTGGTGCAGGAACGCGTCCGGACTCGATCGCTGGCGCGAATGAGTCGGACCGCTGTGCGACTTCTTTAAAACAATAAAAAAATTAAAGTTATGTAAATCCAACATCTACACCTCAAAAGACCTTATGCAACTGCTGTCGCCCGCTCCTCATCCCCACTCCCATTGGCACGGTGGCCGACGACGTCATGACCGCCGGTAAATTGACCCTTTGAATGTTATCCATGGACTGGGAAAAGGTCATCTGTTGATGCGTAGTTTGGTGGAAGTGGCAGAGGGACGGCGAAGGCGGGCTAACGGCCGGTGCGGACTCGTTCTCGAGCTGCCGCGAGTTGTCGATTGCCGCATTCGTGACAGTCACGTTCGGCAGGGACATTTGGTGCGGTAGATTGAACCTTCTCGGTGGTGGAAGCGGGGGCGGCGTGTCTTTATCGTTGCAGAAGTCGTTCCCCGTGTGCCGGGGCGGCGAACGTGGCGACTGTGGAATCTGTGATAACTATATTTGATATAAAAAAAAATAGAAAAATTGATTAAAAATTATCTCTTCTTGGTTAGTGTTTTGATTAAAGTTGCACTTTAATATGTATCACATTAGTGTACATCATTTGTCAATGACAATAATGAGATAGCGGAGTCTGTATTTATTTGAAAAGCCATGATTCAAGTTAATGGTTATTAAAGGAAATAAAGTTGGTCGAGCGAATAGTTGCGATTTATGTTCACAAATTACCTTTACGCCAAATTTTGTTTAAATAAAAATTTAAGCTAAAACTTCGATAAATGTTTTTATTTATACAAAAAAATTAGCGCACGTTGTTTTGTGGATTCCACCTCTACACTGAAAAAAATCCCAGCTAAGAAATTGTTGAATCAAACAATAATTGGTTTATTTTAACCATAATATATTAAAACGAACAATACATTTAGTCAAAACAACCAAATTATTTTTGAAGCAAACAATAATTTGGTTTTAACTAAATGTCAAGTGCCAATTTTCATTTATGCCATGTTTGCTGTTTTACACAACCGGAAGTAGTATCTTGTTTTCTAAAAATAGGTGCTATAAATTGGTTTATCATAAACTAACTAAAGTTGTTTTAAACAAATATCATATGATTAAAATAAAACAAAAGCTCCAAACTTCTTGTTATTGAAATTATAATAATTTTCAAATCATTTGCTAATAATTTACCGTAAAGTTATTCTTATTTTAAAAATGTGGAGCTTTTACTACTTCAAAAAAACAAAAAGTTGTCACAGCTTTGTAGATTATCTTTTACACATTGATTTCATATCAACAATCCATTAAACCACTAAACTAATATTTTGCAACATTTTGGAATAAGTGCTGCATTGATATAATATCTATATATATGTACATATAATCATATCATTCCAATCTTGTGCACTGCATGTGTTCTACTGATTCATTGAAATTCAATGATTCAGTATAAACTCATTATAATAAATAACCTTTCCCATTTGGCCGGTATAATGAAATTTTTTCAAATCGCATTAAAAATCTCATTACCGGTAATTCCCACATCCTCGCCTACGGACGATTAATCCGACTTACTTAAATTATCCCCCACTGATTGATTTTCAAATGCAAAAATAAATGAACTGGTATAAATCCCAGCTAAAAACATCAAAATCTGCAGAAAATCTGTAGAATATTTATTTTTTTGAAATTAAACTGCAGAAAATCTGTAGATTTTGAAGTAA
>JAQIXT010000536.1:0-31265 GCA_034700445.1 Stenotaenia linearis | reverse complement strand
TAGCCTTATATACAAAAGACTTGCATAGTGGCTAATCACGTGATCTACTAATGATCGAAGTATTACGTCATCCAACAAAAATGAGCACTGACTTATTTATTATACAATATTTTTCTATTTTCATGTTTTAAGATTGCCTGGATTATTTTTATATTTTCGAAATTCGAAAAAGCAAATTTTTTTTATATCATTTCTATTAAAATTGTAAAAATTGTTTATTGAAACCAAATGTCCAATAGCTGCTTCTCCGTCGTAGGATTTTATTTGCTAGCTATATCAAAAGCAAATTTCTGTTTGTTACGCAAGAAAAAGTTTTGGTCCATTTCTTTCATATTTTTTTTCTTACTCTTTATAAACAGATCCCCAAGGAAATGTTCCGCCCCGCATTTTGGACCCACTTGCTACGCTTCAAGTGAAGGCTGGAGAAAACATCGTTCTCCCATGCCCGGCTCAAGGCTACCCACAACCGACATTAATGTAAGTAATTTCCTTCCATTTTTTAACTTTATCAATATTGGATTTTCCATATAAATTCAAGAAAACCCACACTTCTTAAGTGACTGTTAATCGATAATGAGCTAACATAAGCTGCAGTATGATTAAATTCCCTTCTCACACATGAATATCTTTATTTTTTATGCAAATTTTAATTCTTGGGGGTCAGCTGAGATTCGACGTGATTATGCCGGTGATTGGTTTTCAAATTGATTTCTAATAAGAATAGTTACGGGTTTAGATACTCTTTCCTCGAGTTAAATTATATCATTTATTTTATTCACTGAAGCAGTAAATTGCTTCCATGTCATTTGTAAAGTTGATGGAATACCTTAACGTATCCATTTTGCACTTGAATGTACTAAGCTAATGACTTAAGTCAGCTTCCGTGCATTTGTGGCAGTCAATTAGCAGTAAAAGTATAGTAGTGGTAAAAATAAAATTAAAAAATGGATGGAAAAGGGGAAAAGAAAGATGAAAAAAGTCGAGCCGAAATCTGCCGATCGATTAATTTCATCATATTTTCTCACGCCATTAAAATTGAATTAGACTTAAGTGGTTTAAAACTTTTTTTTTATTTTAAATTTCAATAAAAATATTTATAGGATGAAATTTTAATGCTAGAAATTAAAATTTCATTTTATAGCTGATTTATTTTTCATTTTTACTTGGTCGGATATCTAATGAAAAAAATGAAAAGTTATAAAAAAAAATTGTATATTTTTCAAGCTTTTAGCAAAATCGATATATATGTCACAACATCATAAAATTGCAACTACAGCTCTGCAGCAAAGGCCAGTGTGACAGTTGCTGCCAATCAGATGTCATCCATATGTTAAAGTAGGCTTACTGGTACACGGCCAAATAAATTATTGGACTTTTAATGCAAATCGTTCTATATTTGCCTGAATGCTTCAGATAGCCTTTATACTGAAAGCTTAACCTTTTGCTTTAACGATCTAAATGAAAAATGTGTCCAATTAGATTATGACATTAACCGATTCAAACTAAATTACCATAAATTTGACCACCATTTTTAATAATGGCGCTCAATAAAGTCCTAAGTGACACGTATAACGTTGGTAAATACGTAATGCAGATCCATTTACGTAATCCTTTTAGATTAATTTTTTTAATAAAAAAGAAGAATTTATTAATATTTTGATGCCGTGTTGAATGGAAGGCACAAAATCAATAGTTTTTCACTGAAAAGAAAAGTCTCTAAGCCTTTTTCCCAAATGATGTTTCTCTTATTTTGTTGTCGAGAATTGACATTGGCTTAGAAGGCTGGTTGTTCCACTTTTTCCAGAGTAACGCCAGAAGTAAACTCATTGAAGTGGTTGATGGCGTTTCAAATTTGCAAAAAAATATAAAAACAGAATAATAATAGATTTTTGTAAACATTAGCGTAAAGAAGACCAATTTAATTTCCTTTTTAAATAGAAAAGTTACATCACGAGTAAACAAAGTCGACAGCAAAATTCGCTCTTCCCATTGATCGTTGCGAGACTCGAGAACACTTAGGAAATTTTTTCCAGCCACAGTTTTGGCGCCATGTGATGAGTTTGTTTGTCTATGAAATGCCATCTGCAAAGATTCATGGCAAATGTTTGAACTAAATGTAATTGCTTTACGATTTTGCTCCTCAAGTGCCAGCTTCGTACGAAAACACTGAAATGCACAATCAGTGTTGACGTTTGTTTATACAAATACAATACGAATGTCAGCTCCGATATCACACGTCAACTTTTGCCTTACCCGCCTTTTTCAATGCGTTTTGACAGATATTTGAAAAATATTGTTGTTATTGTAATTTTTGGAATAGCAAAATTGGTCTTCCGCCTCCCGTGGTGCTAGAGGCTTATTGAAAAAGTTGGTAATTCCACTCGAGGTCACTGGTTGCAGTGATAAACAATTAAAAGTAGTGCAACACTATTTTTTCCCTCTAAAAAAGATTACAAGGGGAGTATAAATCAATTGCATGTGAAACTAATATGTTAGCCGTGCACAAATAAACATCGACTCGTGCAAAGCACTTGTTCCAATGAAATTATCTTGTGGTTCAATTGAGTTGGAAAGATTTACCAACATGGAATTGCAAATGTTTAAACACAATACACGCTTATCGAACATTTCCACATGAAAAATAAATAAAATTTATGGAATATATTGATAAAGAAAGGCTGAAAACGTCTTTTGAATCAAGTCAAGACAGCTGTGATGAGGTTGCTTGATTCTCAAGCCCAAAAGATGCAATCGTATTTACGAGCAGTCGTGCGAAAGAACGAACCTCCGGGGCCAGGCCTTAGTCGGATTGCTTGCAAAGAGAGAGGCGGAATTAAGAGAATTTCTTAACGTTCAACTGCCTTTATAACGTAAACAGGGTCAAGAACCGAGTTTGTTGAAATTGAGGGGGAAAGACAGTCAACTGTTATTTTTTCGCTTGGAATAATGCCCAATTTTATCTGGTATAGTGTGTCAACAGCATGAAAAATAATTTGGAGAAAATGAACCAATTTAATTTTGCGAAAGAAATGCTAATTGTACTGTTGAGAGAAGATCTGCTAAAACTCATTACTGGTGATTGTGTTAAGAGGAATTTAATTAAAACTCTACACGGTATTTTTTTTTTATAAATTCGGGCTAACTTAATTCTGGTTAAATTAAAATAACTAAATAAATAACAACAAAGCTGACAAATATTGCCGTAAATTCCGCGTGGATGACGTGCAAAACTCGGTTTGATTCAAGTATTGTTCATAAGTATTATATTACTGCGATGAAAAATAAATTACGAGTTAAATTTTCTACACATTTTATGTTTACGCTTTTCAGCAGTTGTGTAAATATAAGCAAGGTTTTGACTTCTGAGGTTGAAATAGCGAAGGCCTGTTCAGCTCCGGAAAAGTGGATTTTCGAAAGGAAATCGCGCCAAACCACAGTTGAGCTTGGGAATAAGGTGAACAAATCAAGTCACCAGTCTGAGTCGAGTGAATGAGAAATGCCTTTTGTGGGTTTGAATAGTGTCACGTCTGAAGGACATAACCTGAAGGCCATGGCGAGTCCTCGCACGTATGAAGCAGAGTACCCACAAATCTCAAAATTGAAAAATCCGCTGAGGTCAATAAGAAATATAAATTGTTTTTAAAACGCTTAATTGCAAAGCAAAGGTATAAAAAGTTTTGACTGTAAGAAACTTAATAAAACGCTTCACCGAACATAAAATGTTAAGTGCAAGTTTGGCGTGAAACTGACACTATACAATAAAATAATTTTCCACTTTGTAATTTGTCTTGAGGCATTAAAATGTTCTTGGTGTCAAATTCCGTTAGGAAAGTGGAAATAAAGTAGATGGGCGAGTTAAGATATCTTTGGGGACTAATTTGACAGTTCTGTTACGTCTAAGTACTTCCAAAGAAAAGCAATTTCAAACTTTATATGCGCTCTTTAATTGTTTTGTGATAATCAAACTAAATTGATTACAGCGTTATTAGATTAAAATAGCTGTACAATAATTACAAATTAGTCCAATCAACTTGATTAGCAATAACACTATTTCTGCATTTAATTGTAATTCAGTTACAAGCTGGAAACTAAAAGCATTAAATATTTTATGCACACTTTAATTCGTGAGCGACAGATTGGAACTATAATGGCCGGAAATGGCAATACCTTAGGCAAATCTGCTTAACATTAAAGTTTGTGGAAGTTTCTCATTTCCTTTCATCTCAGCTTAGCATCATTGAATGCGCACAAAAATATACATTGTAATGTGCTAGTTGTGGAACACAGTTTTCTCGCATCACTACGCAAACTGAATAGTTAAAAGCCTTCAGCTTAGTTTTCACTACGCCAAAATAGATCATCGTCTCCGGAGGAGTTGTCAACCGACCAAAAAAGTGCTCGCAATATCTCTTCACTTGATCTCCTATCGGTGGTTATGTATACAAACTTGAAGCAATTGCCACCAAGTTTTTCCGCATTGTCAGCTGAATTTTAAGCCTTATTTTTTTGCTGCTCGCAGTCCCCCGAGGTGCGCTACCTTAAGACACAGTAGATTGATTGTGGGCATGAAATGACTTTGTGTAGAGCTGTTTGTACCTCACGTTTGCTTCATAAAACTGAAAGAATGTGTGTAACGTTTTGTTCTCAGATGGTACATCAAAGACGTGACGGGTCACTTGATCCCAGTGCCCTCCAGTGGCCGCCATTCATTCCATCGAGAAGTGTTGGCCATCAGGGATGCTCAGGCTGCTGACTCAGCCATGTACGTGTGTGTCGCTTCCAACATTATCGGAGCAGCCAAAGCAGAGACAGCACTTACTGTCATAGGTGAGGCATTGTTCGTAAATTTCAATTATTGCTATGTGAAGTGGAAGAAAAAATATTACATGTTAGTATCGATATTGCCAGATGCAGTGGGACGAAGAATTCTCTCTGAAGCTACTTTATTCTTTGTATTAGGACAGTTTTCGGTTTTAAAAAAATGTTCCTTCTTTATTGCAGAGCCATAAAAGAGAACGATTTTTTTTTCTTTAAACTGTAAAATGTAATTTTTATTTATTTGGTTTGGTTTTGTTTCTACTTTTGCTTTGCATGGTTACCATTTCATACGTGAAGAATGTCGGTTGCGTTTAGTGAACTGTTGACGCTAGAGTAAATTGCTTTGCATGAATTTAAAAGAAGCCAATTTGGAGAACACATCTAAATTGCAGAAAACAAATCCCATTGGGAAATTTGAAAAAGCCAAATTGCACAAACAAACCGTGCAAACACACACTTATTACCTTTAAACATACTGATTAATGCACGTGGTACTTAGGTCAGTTCAAAGAGCAATTTTCTTTTAATGGCACGAATGTCGTGACGGGAGTAAATCGAATAGCAAAAAAAAACAGAAATAAAAATAAAACTTTACATACGATTTTTTTAACTCGGCAAAGAAGTATTGATTTTTTCCCGCCCTTTTCTTCTCACAATATTTTTTCCTTAACTTTGCATTTTAGAATATTCATTTAAGGCTGTGCATGGGATTTTTCGTTTAGCCCAAAGTCATCTTTGAAATAATCTCCTACGAAATGGCTCAATCATCGACGCTGATGATCTTTTCAGTCGATAAAATTAGTTTCACGTTCTGCTGAAGCTGGTGCAATTTTCAACGAAATTATAGCTTGCCTTTGGTGTGGAACTGAGCAAAGTTAAATCACAGTCATTAACCATATCACAAAAATTCATCCATATTTTTCATTTACTGCATTTTTAGGTATCAATTTACAAGTTAGTAAACACTTTTTTCCAATGTGTAAACAATGAGAACGCGTTATTTGATATTCTATTTGGGTCTTAACGTGATTGTTTTCAATGCGGGATACATTTGCTGGAACTATTTTACGCCGCACTTCTCTCTATCTTTCTTATTCATTTATAATTTAGCAAGTAGTGCGAAATGACAAGCATTAAAAAAATGAAAAATGGATGCCATATTCTTTTGTGGAAGTAATAACAACTCAAGCGAAATGAACATTAAGGACCGTGAATTTAAACTAGACTTGGGACAGTCTTTTCCATGAATAATTTTTGTTGCCTTTATGAAAAATGAAATAGAAAACGCCCGTTTAGAGTTCTTTTTTCCTTCATCTTTTTAAATATACACCGAGTTCAGTTTTAAGTTCAACTTTTACCGGCGCTTCAAGTTTAATATTCTGAATAATTTTTCTAAAAAAATTTAAGATATATATAATAGTGTTTTCAATTTTTCAGCTCCATTACGTGCACATATTCAGCCAAAGTTGAACATTATCAGCATCGGAAAACCGACAACTATACACTGTATTATCTCCGGTTCTCCCATCAACTCGGTTACCTGGTTTAAAAATGGACAGCCCATCAAAAATGATGGAATTACTTATTTATCTCGCGATGTCATCAGAATCGCGCATACTGATATTGATGATGTTGGCATGTACCAGTGTATTGTGAAAAACGATTTTGAATCTTTTCAAGCCACTGCTCAACTTCGTTTGGGAGGTAACAACAGTTTTGTTTTATGTATAAATCTTATTTTTTCATCTAGTTTTATCCGATGGTTAAAGGAGATTTTTTTTAAAAAGTAAATACTGAATCGAGTTTTTCGATAGATTTTTTTCTCCTAATCTATGCTATGAAAGTCACGAAACTTTTAAAGTTTATCTATAATTTATAACTAGCTGATAAGAATAGCTATTATTGAAGACTTGAAAAGAATTTTAAATAAGTACGAAAGTATATTTATTTTAATATATTCACTAAATCTCAATAAAAGTAAAGTAGATTTTCTATTCTATTTTTTAAAAAGAAAATCATAATTTATGAAAATTGTTTTTCTGACATTTCGAAGAATTTATTTATATTACTATCATTGTACTTTTTTTTCTCATTTTAAGCAGAAGTTTTTCCCGAAATTCATCATGGTTTTCAAGATATGGTTGCTCAGCCGGGTCAAAATGTATCTCTTCAGTGCATGGCGAGTGGCAGCCCAGCTCCGCTGATTGAGTGGATGTTAGAGGACAGGATAATGGACAGTCTAAACTTTGAAAACACTGTAAATTCTGATGGTGATACCGTAAGCACGCTCAACATACTTCAAGCCAAAGTAGAAGACGGTGGAGTGTATGTTTGTTTTGCCATCAACGGATTAGGCCGAGTCCAGCATCAGGCACGACTTAACATTTATGGTATGTGATGCTGGTAAGTGGATTTACGGAAGAATGTGGGGATAAATAAGAAATTCAGAAGGATTTTTGTCGAATTACGCCGTTACCATATAATCCGACATTTTGTTATTATGGGCTCGAGGCTTAAAAAAATGATTTAGCTTAGCTCTTTTTCTCCTTTTTTTCTTTATTTTTTTTTTTCCTGCGGAGTAAACGACGCAGACTCGAAAGATCTCAGATCGTGGGATTATTTTATTTACGAAGCAGAATTTTAAGCTGATGCCGTTAATAATAACATCAAATAAATGTTTTGTAAGATCAGATATTAATATTGAAATAAATGTCGTTAATGTAGGATTTTAAATGATAAAAAAAACGCAATTAAACATAACTTAATAATAAATTAGAAAAATAAATTTACAAATTGCAATTCAATTAAATTTTCAATTGAAAATCCATTAAAATGATTTTTGTCACTAATATCACTTCATTTTTTTAAAACTGATTTTTGAAAATAATTATGGCAAAATTTAAACTTTTAATAACTCAGTGCAAACAGAATGCAGACACTTTTAATTAAGTTTTAATGAATTTTTTTTTTTATTATTATTTTTCAAAAAAATTTATGCACAGTTTAAAGCTTCAATAAATTGCCTCTTGCATCTCGTTACATTGGAATTAACTTGTTAAATTCCATCAATTTACATACGTCAAATTGCTTTATGCCAGCATTTAATTAGTATTAACAAGCCATTGGTGATGTTTGTTCTATTTAGAGTGGTTTCTGTACAATTCTTGGTAAATTGAAAACAGAAGAAATTGTTATTGATTTCTTATTTGGTGTTTTGGTTTCTGGTTAAATTTCATTTGTTGTTAATTTTTTGTAATATTATTTTACAGGACCTCTTGCAGTTAGAACGAATCTGAAATACACTTTAGTGGCTGGTAAGGACGCTCTTCTGAATTGCCCATTTTATGGTTATCCAGTAGATGCAATCGCGTGGGTACGAGGTAAGAGTTTTATAATTGTTTTTTGCAATTTAAAATTATTGCCTGCACTAAAAGAGTTACACAAAGCTCAGGATTAAGATAATTATTTTTCCGCCTAAAAATATGTTAGAAATTTTTTTGTGAAGTGCAGTTTTAAAAGAAGATGCATTAGCCATGAAAGCAGGGCCCGTTTTTTCTTTCCAACATGTCATTAAGATGATTTTTTTTCTTTTTGTTACACAGCTGGGGAAACATTACCAATTGACTTACGACAACAAGTCTTGGAAAATGGAACCCTCAAGCTGAGGGAAGTGCAACGTTCTGTAGACAATGGCAACTATACATGCATAGTGAGTAATAAAGATGGTTTGTCGGCGAAAGGAGACATATACGTGAAAATAGTGGGTAAGCCGGAGTTCTATAATTATCAACAGCTAGATAAACAGAAACATTAGAGTAGGAAATTTCACAGTACAATAACCAGTGGAAAATTTAAGTTTCGACTGGGGTATTTCATTTCTATCTTTCATGAAGCCCACAGGAAACAGTAACTGATATTTTATTTCCCAACAAGCAGTTGGGAAAGAACCCCTGCAGTGAGTGTTTTGAGCAAACTTGTGTTTACTGCTAAATTTTTTTTTATAAAATCGCACATTTAAAATCTGTTATTTTCTTTTATTCTTTTTTCCTTCACTGCTGCAAATATATACAAACCTTACATTGCATTTATCTCTCTCATTTAAAGCAAAAATATGCATATCTTATCTGCTCAAACATCAGCAATGAACTTTGAAGTTGCACTGTAGAAACGATTTAAATACTGTGAAAATAAATCAGAAGAAATGTTTTTTTATCTGTTATTTTATTTCTTTGTCGTTCAATAGGGTCGATCATACAATTCTAAAAGAAAATACTTTATTTTTCTTCTTTTCCTAGTCCCAGTGAAGATCATGCCTTTCTCTTTCCAAGGAAATTTATTGACTGAAGGCATGCGGGCTCGATTGCAGTGCGTGGTTGCAGAGGGAGATCCTCCAATCACCCTGAAATGGATGAAGGACAATCATCCTCTCTCTCCTGAATTCGGCATCCAAGTACGAAGTCTGGATGATTTTTCTAGCATGCTCACAATCAGTAACCTGACGCCGAAGCACAATGGCAATTACACTTGCATAGCAGCTAACTCTGTATCGCAGGACTTGCACACGACGTCGTTAAAAATAAACGGTAACAAATTGTGAGATCTTCTAAAATTTCAGAAACATAGAGAAAACAAACTTCAAACCATCTGCACTCATTTTTTTACATCGCTGTCTTACTTGAATTCAATTTCCGATACTTTTTACATAATTTAGTGCATTTGGTTTCCTAGTTATTAGAATTTATGGAATATGAAATCACCTAGTTACGAAGTTTCTTTAAAGTCATTTTGAAATCAATAAACCTATCATTGCAGTACCTCCAAAATGGACTTTAAATCCCAAGAATGAATCAGTATTTGCAGGGCAGAGTGCCTCGTTTCACTGTAAGGCTGAGGGTTTCCCAATACCCACTATCAACTGGTTTCGGGCGGAAGGTGTGGCCAATAGTAAACTTCTCTAGTTTTACATCCTTTTTTGCCTCTCCTTTCAAGCTCATTTTTTTCTAACAGGTGTCTCTCGGAGTGAACAAGAACCTGTGCATACCAATCACGAATATCAAGTTTTCCATAATGGTACTTTGCATATTCCATCAGCACGTACCCAACACAGAGGATTTTATTTCTGTAAAGCCAGCAATGGAGTTGGAGGCGGTTTGAGCAAATTGGTCCATTTGACAGTACACGGTATTGGTTCTTGTGCAATACAATTTGATGAAGTATTAGTTCTTAGTAAATTTGTCTTTTTTATTTTTTGTTTTTTTATTTTTCTATATTATGCTGAAATTGCAGTACCACCTGTGGCTGAGCGGAAAAAGAATAATGTAACTAGTCGCGTAGGTTCATCATTTCCATTACAGTGCACCATTATTGGAGAAAAACCAATAAATTTTACATGGAAAGTAAATGGAAAAAATATTAACGCTGACAAATCCAGGTTATTTTATAGTATTTTATTACGTATGGAATAGACGGTTTACATAATTTTTAATCATTTTAGATATAAATTTCATACTTTTGATCTTCAAAATAAAATTGTGTCTGAACTAACTATTTTGAACGTGGTTAAAGAAGATGCGTTAACTTACACGTGCATAGCAGGAAATGACTTTGGACAAGATGAATGTTTCTTTCAACTAAAAGTTTTAGGTTGGTTCTTTTATTCGTTTGTCTGCTTTAAATGAATAAAGGGTGATCGAATAAAGGAAGATAATGTTGTATTGAATGCTTTGAATGTATTTTATTTTACGTTTCTTCTTATTTAGAACCGCCATTTCATCCGAATAACTTGACAATAAAGCAGATTGGTAATGGGTCTGTGCTTGCTCAATGGACCGAACCATATAATGGAAAAAGTCCAATAACTCAATACGTAATTCAGTATAAAGAAGTTTCAGGTATTAAATTGATGGCAAATAATAAAGTGAATTTTGGATGAAGTGAATCCAATTTCAGAGGAAAAACGCACAACTGATTCGATCCACAACAGTTCTGTTAGTGGCAGCTTCACCTCAATGCACATTTCGGGGCTAAAACCGGCGACAAAATACGAGTTTAGAATTATTGCTGTTAATCAACTTGGAAGAAGTGAACCTGGAAAAACTGTTTTCCTTATTATGGAGGATGAAGGTATAGTTAAAAAACTTAATCTGAATTTTTAAAAAATAAAATAAAATAAAATAAAGAAATTAAGTTTAATTAAATATATGATATTTCAGCTCCATTAGCTCCACCAAGAATGGTAAAAGTTGAAGCAATTGATGAAAAAACATTGAAGGTTTCTTGGAAGGTAGAGCTGTTATCATTGTATTGTATCTCAAAGTATTTTAATTTCTTTCTTGTAATTAATCTGTAGTTTCCCGATAAAAAATTGTGGAGTGGGAACATAAACTCATATTACATAGGGTATAAAATTACATCAACATCGGAACCGTTTGAGTATCGACTCATGGGAATCCCTAAAAACTCCAACGAAACATTTTCCTACATTTTATCCGACCTCAAGAAATATACACAGTATACTATTACAGTGGCAGCTGTAAACAGTGGAGGAAAAGGCCCTCTTTCTGCAGAAGTTTTATCAGTAACATCAGAAGGAGGTACAGAATAATTTTTGAATCAGAGGTGATAGTTAACAAACTTTTCCAGTTCCAAGCAAATCTCCTTCAAATATACAATGTTCAATGTTAACATCACAATCCATTCATTTAACGTGGCAACCACCTCCGACGCAGTCAGTAAACGGGATATTAAAAGGTTTTAAGGTGCTCTACCAACCGATAAAGGAAATTTACGGTAGATATTTATATTTCACGTTTGTTTTAATAGAGAAAAATAACAAAATGAGTGTTTTTTTTAATTTAGAGATGCCTGAATATAACTATCTCCCTGTATCACTTCCAAAAGCAACGCTACAGAATTTGCACAAATTTACAAATTATACCATTTCTGTGTTGGCATTTACAGTTAAGGGAGATGGTGTGAAGAGCAAACCAGTATTTTGTCGAACTTTAGAAGATGGTTTGTAAATTTAAATATTTAATCCCGAAATTAAACGTAGATTTTGTGTTACATTCTCACTAAACTTTTAGTGCCAGAATCTCCTGCTGATATCAAAGTAGTTGCATCAGCTGCTGATTCGGTGCTTGTTTCATACAAATTGCCTATCCGTCCCAATGGAGTAATTAGCAAGTACAATATTTACGTCCATTTGAAAGGAGAAAATGGTAATAAAGAGGTAAGGGAGATTGCTCGGCTTTATCCGTTATTAGTGTATGAGCATTTATATTATGAACATTTTCATTTCAGACCGTTAAGCATACAATTGGTGGAAATATTACTCATTTCGAAGTGTCTGGATTGAGTAGAAATGTGGTATATGAATTCTGGGTAACTGCTTTAACCAAACGTGCTGAAGGACCGCCATCGAAAATTGTTGAATTCACTCTCAGTGAAAATTTGACTGTTGCGAGAATATCGTCATTTAACGAGACTAAGAGGACAACGACAAGACACAACTTGAAGTTGGAGTGTCTTGCCATTGGCGTTCCTTTTCCAAGTCGAAAGTGGTTGTATGGGTAAGTAAGTAAATATTTAGCAGCAACATACTGTGACGGTTGATCTGAATTGCAGGAAAGCTGACTTAACGTTTGACGATAGGAAAAAAGTACTTGATGATGGAGGGCTTCTCCTTAAAAATGTGCAAAAGAAAGATGCAGGAAATTATACCTGTCTAGTTCAAAACGAATATGGAAATGATTCAGTAACACACGCCGTCGTGATTTTAAGTATGACAATGTTTTGTAACGTTATTTAATAAATCTTATTTGTGTTTTTGTATTGTTTCGCTAGGCAACCCTGATCCATCTTCGTTAGAACTTTTAAATTTGACGTCATCTTCCTTAGAAGTGAAGTGGAGAGTTGTGACAACTGGTGGAACTCCAATTACAAGTATTATTATTAGTCAGAGAAATTAATTGAAGAATTTGTTTAACGAGATTTTACTCTTACTCTGATGGTAGAGTTCGTATTATATATTAAAAAAGATGAAGAGTGGTTAAATTATGAACTGGACAGTAGAAAAATGAATTACAGTATTCAAAACCTTCGTTGTGGTACAAAGTATCATTTGTACATTATAGTTCACAACGTATTAGGACCTAGCATTCAGTCTAATCTGCTAACCATAAAGACAAATGGATCTGGTAACTTAGAAAAAAAATTTATATGTAACGCAGTCTGAATGTTTTAACATTTAGTTCCAGAATTTCCCCACCAAAAAAAATTGTTACAAGAAGGTCTCAATTCCATTACAATTTATTTGGATGTATGGAAGGGTGACATTTGTCCAATAGAATATTTCATCATACAATACCGCTTGCACAGTAAAAGCGAATGGATTTTGATAGGAGAAAAAGTATCGCCAACACACCAGAAGAAATTAATTATTAAAAATTTACAAAAAGCTACCAAATATCAATTGGCCATAACTGCTCATAATTCAGCTGGATCAACACGAGCAGAATATAGAGTTACGACATTAAGTAGCAAAAGAGGTAATTATTAGATTACATTTCAATATTTGCTACGAGATTAATGTTGATTTCGTTGTCTGTTAGCGTCTATTCACCCAGATGATCCAAACCAAGAAAAGATTATAAAATCATTTGGAGATGAAAGGATTCTTATTCCAGCTGGTGTCTCATTATTAATAATCACCATAGTTCTAATACTCACTTGCATTTCAATTCGGATTTTACACAAAACACAGCGCAAAAAAATGAGTACGTTTGTGATGTAAATCTATGAATAACAATTTATAAAGTTCAATGAACTTAATGCAATAGGCATATCCATTATAGAATACAATTCTGATGATATGGACTTAAATAGGAGTTCACATTTGTTTGAAATGCAATCAACAGAAAGGGAAAACAGAAGTAATAAAAACATCAGTAAATTTTCTAAGGTTGTGATTTCTTTTTTGTTGTACTGATTCTACTGTTCTGATTCTAACACTATATACAATATCTTGCTCTAGCATACAAAACCCACATTCGAACAAGCATTGAGACTGACGACAGGAAACAAGGGTATTAAAGTAATTTTACGGTTAATTACGGTTTTATTATTTATTTATTTTTTTAATTTAGAAAGTTCAATACCACTTTTATCAGCTCAAAGGCATCAGAGGCATCATGAGTATTATTACAGTTGAATGATAATTTATGTATTGTTTCAACTAATCTTTTAATTTTAAAGGGATGAATCGCCGAGAGAAGAAACGACTTTTGTTTTCTTGGACTTAAATCAAGACATGCAGCCGGGTTTGTCGAAGAAATCTTTACGATAAAATATAAGCAAAATCAAATCAGAATTATTTCAGGAAGATGTGTTTTGTTTTTAGGTGCTTCTGTTGCCGGTTTGCAGAAAATTACTCAAGTGCAAAGGGATACCTGTTTTACGTGGTGACTTTATTCTATGGGGAAAAAATTTGTAATATAAAATGGACTGGATCAACTATTCCAGGGAAATATATGCAAAGACGTTTCATTAATTTTAATGCATTACGAAAATCAGCGGAAAAAGTGTTTCATCTGAAATGTGACATGCTAAATGACATAAGCGACATTTATTTATGGAAGTGGTTTCGTTTTATTTTAAATATAACAGTCGAGTGCTAGAAGTGACCAAGTCAGCTATAATTCAGAATGAACTTCATTTCAAGATGATAAAATTGTAGTTTTGAGCTACGACAAACTCCTTTTTACCATTTTTTAATTTAATATCTCGTGGATTTATAAAAGAAAACGATGGGGACTTGTAAATGTAAACCACTTATAGCTAGTTATTTTTCCCTATGATAAACACTCCAATATACAGAGAGAAAAGGAGAGATCTTTTATACTCATTCTACTTTTAAAGCGGAGAACAAATTTATTAGTGTTAAATAGACAACACCGCACACGCAGTACTTTAAGCGGAATTTTAGTCACTTCAGAGTGTTTATTATGAGTCAGTGAATGAATGAATGAGTGAGAGTATGAAATTATTTAAAACTTTCAACGTGAATGTTTGTGAAATATGTATTAATGGAAGCTGCCTTTAGAGTTTGAATTTTTCAAAAATTCAACAACGAAAATTTGTATGAATGTAAATATGCTTTTAGTGATGAGATCTAGTAAACTGTGACAACTTGTTTCTAGACCCAAATTTTTATTTTATATTTATATATTTTTGATTTTTAATAAAGCATTATTGTGCGGTTACATCCAATCGAACTAATTGTATTTTATTTGAATACTAAAACACATGCAGATTTTATTACAATGCTAGTGGTCAGCACTGTTTATTTGCTGTACAAATTGTATTTCCAATAAAAAGTTAACAACGTTTTTGTTTAAATGAAAACATTCTATAATCTGTCACCATAAAATTTTTTATTTTAAAATTTAAATAAATAAAAAAAACCCGTGGCTCATAAAAGAAGAAAAATGTCATTCATAAGAACTATCATTCCTATTCTTATGTTAATGAAGATACATTTCACTGGCACTATATCGGGGGCAATAATGATTGCTATGTGTCTGTTCAGAAATATGATATAACATCTCACATATTCATTGTTTTGAAAGTTTTATCACCCTCATAAACATCGTAAAGCTAGTAAAAGCGACATGCGTAACTTATAATTTAAACCATTACGAACACAGCAACAAAATAAAGCAAACTAGCACTTCAGTAGACTCTCTACCCCGCTTTCAAATAGCAGAGCCTAGACATCGATCGACAGAGGTCGTTCCCGCCGGTTCTAACATCCGTGGTAGACGTTCATGGTGCTTTCGTGCATTGCTGGCGACTGAAAAATTGGCTTCTGGAAGAAACTAAACCCAGTTGAAATCCTCAAATTCACTCAAGCATTTAATTAATTATTTAAATTTGGAGTCCTGATTTGAAGAGTGGAAAAAAACGAAACGGTTTAGTATGCAGAGGTTACAATTTATTATCAAAAATGGTGCCGTGCTGTGCTGTGAAGCCAACTATTGATAAGCAAGACTTCTTAGTTCGGAAATCTGCAAAAGTGGAAATCTTAGGAAGGATAGATTGAGAAATTAGTCTCCCCGTTACGTCTAAAATGCAGTTTTATTTTATACTTCTACCATTCCTCCTAGCTGCTCGATTCAAGGTCTCGGGTAAGTTTATTGGTTTTTCTGTTACGTTTCGTGTGAGTTTATTTATCCTTTCTTTCCCTGCAAAAATTTCAACATAATTGTTTCTGTAGAACGTTACGGTATTTTAAAAAATGCAAATTCACTTTTAAACAAGATTGATAATAAATGTAGGTATTCAAATATTATTCGTTAAATTTACTCCTGATATGTATTTTTCTAATATAACATTTAGCAAATTTTTGGAGTACCGTAATTTAATTATTTTTGTTTTCGGCATTTCTGTTTACTCGAACAATGAAATGTGAAGGTGGGGTTATTGATCCTGCAAAAAGGAGAGAAGTCTTAGTCGATACAATATTTAGAGTTTTAAAAAAACAGTACTGGAAATGTCTCGTTAGAAAGTAATCACTAAAGTAAATAACGTGATTACGTTTGGTTTTAGAAGTTGTGCTATTCAGTTTTATTCGGCGCTTAAAAACGATAAACCTGGCACCTCTCAACCGTTTAAGTAAACACTATTTTTACTCCCTAATGTGTTTATGTTGTTTTTAGAATTCAATTTAAAATGTGACAATATTTAAAATTTTAATTTCAATTGTGGCATCGTATTGATTTTCTTTAATTAGGTATTACTGGTAGTTGTGCTTGCACAGCTAGCTATATTAGAGCAATAAATTAACCCTAATTGAAGCTTTTTAAAGCAATATCTCATCACAATTTAAAGAAACAAACATAACAAAAGAAAAGATAAAGAAATTTTAACACATTTACTAGGCGATCTTGATTGATAAAAACACCTAGTTTATTAATAACTTGTCAAATTAGAATTTATTGATTTTTCTATGTGCCCTCATTCTATTGATTCTGATTGGATTTAGGGTTGAGATGATTCATAGAGAGGGTCACGCTCCATGGTTACCTGCTAGGGATAGTTGCGAGGGTCTATCGCCTTGCCTTCCACTTCCTGATTATACATAATACGCCGCATTGCTGACTCAGGTTTTAGCATAAATCTTTCACACGAACGATAATTAAGTTTAAAAAAATTAAATTTCAATTGATTGTTCTCTTACAGTGATTTCTTACTAGTACGAGCTCGTACATTAATTTATTGGGTTCTAAAAATTTAATAAAATTTTTGGAAAGTCGAAATTTTTGACTCCACAAATATTTTAATATTTCTGTGCTGCAATGAAGCTCTACAGTTCATTGTAGATCTCGTTATTGTAGATCTCCTTCATTGTAGACTTTACAATAAAGATGATCTACAATAAAGGAAGTTTCATTGTAAAGCGTTCTTTAATTTTTCAAGTTTAACTTACGATGAACGGAAAAACAGATTTTAACTGTAGACGAATACTTCCTTGAGAATTTTGTTTATTCCAAATAATAACTTGTAGAACAAGTTGCTGATGCCAAGAATTTTTATGTGTCTTTATATGGTCGACAATATATCAGATTGACCCAATGAATAGACGGTTATAACCCTCCAAACATCGTAAGTGTAAAAGAGTCTCATCACTTCGCTAAGTTGAATTATTAAGGCGAATAAAACTCTAATGCGGAGTGGATTAAATCGCTATCTATTAAGAACTTTCACACTTTATACCATAAAAATCAATGGAATTGACTGAATCTGTGATTCTGAGTTATTATATTATTACATACTTGTATATTATTATTATTTTTAACAAAATTATAAGTTTACATTTATTTATTCAACAGCCAATGAAGATAAAGCAATAAATCAAGCACCTGAAATATTAAATCATGGTCCATCTTTTTTAACGGAACCACCTCATTTTGCTGATTTCACCAACAACACTGGGATCAATGTCGAATGTACAGCGAAAGGGCAACCACCAGCCAATGTGTCTTGGATCACAGTTGATGGAAAACCTGCTAGTGAAGTTAAAGGTGTTCGGCGTGTTACACCTGAAGGAACGTTAGTTTTTTCATCTTTTGCGGCTGATGCATTTCGTCAAGAGGTGCACGATACAATTTATCGTTGTGTAGCTTCCAATCCCTTTGGTTCAATTGTGAGCAGAGATGTGAGGGTGAGAGGAGGTAGGATCATTTATCTATATTTATTTTATAGATTTAAATTGTAAAAAAATTGTATTTAATCAAAATTTTAAGGGTACAAGAAAAAATCATTTCGTCATATTTGCAGAACAATTTATGTGGCAAATTTGCTTTACTGGCTTTTTGCCATCGTTACTCAGGGGGGCTGTGAGTGCATTCTGCACTCACTTAACTTTCATTTTGATGAAAACTTACTTCAACTATGATTGCCAAATGTGATTTTGGAATTAAAAATGAAGTGCTTTTAAGTTATTTAATCACGTTTTTTCTTCACTTTTATTATTTGCAGTGGTATTGCAACATTACGAAATTCATGTTTACGATTCATATGTTATTGCTGGCAACACTGCAGTGCTCAAATGTCATGTTCCAGCGCACTTAACCAAGTACATAGATGTGATACAATGGATTAGCAATAACACTGAAACAAATGAAGTTGAAACGATCACGAAAGAAAGTAAGACTCTTTTTAATTGATTCTATCAGGTTACTGTACTGAATAATATAGCATATCAATACTGAAGTTCTAAAGTACGGCACAGCGCTAAGTGGGATCGCCACCTTTCGAAATGCCAATACCCGGAGATTATTTTTGCACCGTCCCCTTCTTTTTCATTTGAGTACTTCACCCTTGATTGTCGCATGCGACGTTTGCTAATGAGAAGAAATGACTTCAAGTCTAAAGATTAGATGATGATTGTAATTCCCTTCTAGAATTTCGATCGAATTTCGATCGCACAACTTCGAAAAATAAAAATGGGTAAAGCTTCGAAAAAATGAAAACGGACCAAACCGCGAAAGAGACGTTCGAATTTGTGCCCATTTTCGAAGTTACGCCCGTTTGATTTTTTTTGCCATTCGGAGCTATTCCGGCACCCCAATTTTGAATAAAAATCGAAAAAAATGACAAAAACGACTGAAAAACATTTATATAAGTGGGAAAATACGTAAAATTTCCATTTTTGGTGTTAAAATTGCCTAGGAGCCTTCATTTTTATTTTTCTGCCAAAATTTCCAATCGAAATCCACTGACAACAAACAAATTTATCGAAATTTGAAAACGGAAGCCGGAGATTGGTCACAAAAACAGGAGTCTTCGAACGAAAACCGGAGAGGTGGCAACCCTATCACTAACAGTTTACAGTTAGCGCTGAGCCAAACCAGAATTCAAATTGACTGATCTGGTTATTATCAAGAGGCTTCTTATTCGATTTCGCCTTCATCATTTATAATTTTACTGATACTTTATTATGTGGCAATTCCTCTTTTCGGACAATTAATTTTCTACAATATTGCAGTGTATGGTTATTTTGTTTGCTATACTTATCTTGTAATCTTAGAGAATTCAAACACAGTTTGTTGTGAATTGCTTTTGACAGATGGGCACGTAATATTGCCCAATGGAGATCTCCATCTTCAAAACGTTCAGAAGAAAGACATCGCTTTAAGCTTCTCTTGCCGTGCCAAACATCGCCTCACTAACGAAATCAAAGAAAGCATCTCTTGGGGAAGACTTTTTGTATCAGGTATAATTTATTGACTTTTCCTTATATCATGTAGACTATCATATTTGATTCTGCTGACTCATACACATGCCTACGAAATTAACTCATAAACTATCCCGGAATTAAAATCTTGATAGAATTTCCTTTTGTAATTTTTCAATGTACTCCTATTATACGAAAAAATTATCTTTTTTCATCTTGGGTAATGTTCCCGCAGAACATAAAACTTGCCAATTATTTTTAGAGGCTCAAGGAAGTGTTCCTCCACGTATTGAAGAAGCAACTTCAATTGTGCAGGTGAGGCAAGGAAAAACTGCCTATCTGCCTTGTGTAGCCCAAGGTTATCCCGTGCCTAACGCCATGTAAGTTGAAAAATCAATAATGTCTTTAAAAGATAAAAATAACCAAGTGTTGTTATTGTTGTTTATTTTTTACCCTTTACTAGATGGTTTGCCAAATTAAGTAAAGGTCAATTGCTGCCTATTCATATAGGCGAAAGAGTGCAACAAACAAAGAGCGCTCTTATCATTGAAAATACGCAACCTGCAGATAGTGCAACTTATGTCTGTGCTGTTAGCAATGGCATTGGGAACGAGAGACAAGAAACTGTGCTCACAGTGGCAGGTCTGTACTGATTATTTTTTGTTTATTTAATTGAAATTATTATACTGTGAATTTTAATGGATTTTTTAATGAATCAGTTTATGCGTGCACGCTTAAGTGCTGTTTGTGTGCTCGGATTGTTTCCTCACTCCACTTAATTTCGTATTGCAGTGAAGTTGTCAAATTTTATGTGCTATAAAATGTGGGACTGCTTAAAGTTGGTCCCAAATGTTGTGTTTTCCTGAAAGTCACGCGAGTGGAGTTTTGAGGAAAAGTGTGAATTAACGATTAGTCAAAGAATAAAATTGTTTGGGACATTTAACAAAATAACAAAATTCTTTTATTTTTTGAATTTTAGTAATGTTAATTGTTTTTACAACTGAAATTGTTTGATGAATTTAAATGAGCTAGATTGCAAGATGGATTTGTTGAGAGAAAGCAGTTAATAAGATAGATATTGTACTGTTTCACAGTTTCATCAGTATAAAAATAGAAAACTAAAATCAGTAAAATGGACCAATTCTTTTATCGAAATTGAATTTCAGTCAAAAAAATATCAAAAGTTGAATACTTAATAATCTCGCAATAAAAGATTTATTGGAAATTTATTGTTCAAAGAGATTTTTTGCCTACATTTCATTTTAAAGAAAGCCATTTAATTTTGTTGTTGTTATTCTTATATTTATTCAATGTTAAAGCCTCGCTTGCCGTGAACGTGGAACCGAAACTTTTAACAGGAGAAATTGGCAAACCTGCCGTATTTCGGTGCTCCATATCAGGCGCTCCAGTGGCATCTGTGACATGGATGAAAAATGGGCGTCCTCTTGTAGGGAGTCGGGAGAAATCCACTACGAATGAAGACGTCCTTAGTTTGGAATCACTGCAACTAGAAGATCGTGGAATGTACCAATGCATTGTCAAAAATAGTATTGAATCTGCTCAAGCCACAGCTGAATTGCTTTTTGGAGGTAAGAGTAATGTCGAATGACAACTTTTATTTATAAGTTCAATGAACCCATCTAAATTACAATTTATTAGATGCAATTAATTGCAACCAGAACCGCAGAAATATTTTTAATTACTAAACGCCAGTATGCAATACATCATTTATTAAATGTGACTCAACGAATAAAAATGATAAATTCGGTCTTTTGGTCGCTCGTGATAAATTACAGTACTCTATACTTTTCAGACATTTCTCCTGAATTTACTTTTACGTTCGGTGAAAGAACGTTACAACCAGGACCAGGAGTATCATTACAGTGTATTTCAATGGGAATTCCAACTCCTCAAATAGTATGGTCTTTGGATGATCATATACTATCAGAAAATGAAAGAATAATGATATTTGAAATTTTCGATATCAATGGCAAAATTGAGAGCGTTTTAAATATAAGCGACGTACAAAACTCTGATGGTGGACTATACAAATGCACAGCGAGAAATAAAGTTGGATTCGCCGAACATGCAGCTCGATTGAATGTTTACGGTGAGATTAAATCTGTCAACATCAATAAATCATTCATTTTATTTTCAATCGATTGAAGGACCTCCATTTGTCCGGGAAATGGCGAAAATTTCAGTTGTTGATGGAACAAACATTAAAATTCCATGTCCTGTGGTTGGCCATCCAATTACGAGTATAACATGGGAAAAAGGTAATTTTTTTTCTTTTCCTTTACAGTTGAAACAACAACTAATAGGTAATTCAAATGTAATTACAGGAGGTCGGTCACTACCGGTCAATCTGCGTCAATTAGTTTTTCCCAATGGGACGTTGGTGATCGAAGAAGTTCAGAGGGAAGCAGATAGCGGTACATACACGTGTATAGCGAGAAATAACCAAGGACAAAGTGCTAAAAGTGAGGTGGACGTAGCCGTGTTAGGTATTGCATCACAGTGAAAGTAGAATGAGGTGGGAAGGTTAATTGCTGCTTTTCACTTTTCACTTTTCAGTTCCCCCAAAGATTACCCCTTTCTCTTTCCAAGATGAACTGTTGAGAGAGGGTGCACGAGCTCGTCTTCAATGTGTAGTTAGTGAAGGTGACCTGCCATTAGCTATAAAATGGCTTAAAGACGGGCAGCCCATAGATTTCGATTTGGGTGTAACCATCCGGGACCTGGACGAGTTCTCCAGTATCCTGACTATCGCGGTGGTCACGTCACGTCACAACGGAAATTACACGTGTGTGGCAACCAACGATGCGGCTTCTGTTCAGCACACAGCAGAACTGTCCGTAAACGGTAATAAAAAAGGAGTAATAGTTTACTAAAAAAAAAATTATTTTTTTTCATTTGCTTGATAATTAAAATGGTTTTTCGGTGGATTAAGTAATTTTCCTTTTCATCTTCTTGCTTTAAAAAGTTATACAGTAGCATTTTTTTTTCTGTCTTTCAAAGCATTGCCTTTGTAGGATCATCAAATCGAAATGCCACTTTTTCTGCGACTTCAGGACTTTGGCTTTGCGCCAACAGAGCAGAGCACAAATGGTGTTTTCGAATCAATACCAGTGAAATGTTCTCTCTGCATTAAACTCGACCCGAACCTTGTAATTTAAACCCCGTGAATAATTGCCTTGATTGGAAAACGCTTAGAATAGATTAGCCGATAAGAGATTATTGAACTTACTCTGTTATCTCTTTCTTGTCGCTTTTTTTGTTTTAATTTTTCATTCCTTTTTACTTTACTTCGTTAGAACAAACTAGGTCACGAGAGAGATCTTAAGAGAGATCTCAAGTGTGTGATCTCTTTATTTTAATTTACAATTATTCTGTTCTAAGTTATAAATATTTATTATTTTTATATTTTCAGTCCCTCCAAAGATTGTCCCTTTTAGTTTTCAAGATGAGCATCTATTCGAGGGGATGTTAGTTCGTGTGTCGTGTGTTGTCAGTAGAGGAGATTTGCCCTTGACTATTCGTTGGGAAAAAGATGGGCACTCCATTGCCCCCGACTCAGGGATCACTATACATAACTTTGATGAGTATTCAAGCGTCTTATCCATCGATCCATTAACTCCTGGTCATCAAGGCAACTATACTTGCTACGCAAGTAATACTGCAGCAACTGCAACTCATTCGGCACAGCTTGTTGTCAAAGGTAAAAAAGAAGTAAATAAGTGAGTCGTATAAAATTTAATTTAAACAATTGTATTACTAAAACTTAGTTCCACCTAAATGGATTGTCGAACCAGCGGATACAGCTGTTTTAGCTGGAAGTAATGTAATGCTTCAGTGTGCAGCTGAAGGAGTGCCTGAACCCACTGTGACCTGGCTTAAAGCTGAAGGTCTACATTTTATTGGAATTTTTTACTTACTGTTTTTTAATTGATTACAAATTCTGAATTTTAGGTACTTCGCCAGGAGATCTGCATGAACCGATTTTGGATAATGCAGAATATCGGTTGTTGCACAACCGTTCTTTGTATATTGAAAAGGCTTCGAATCATCACAGAGGCCATTATGTGTGCCAAGCGGCAAACGGAATTGGACGTGATTTAAGCACAGTGGTGTATCTCACCGTAAATTGTAAGAATTATGTAAAAATTTAAAACGGTTTTCTTGTTAATTAAAAAAAAAAAATAGTTCCACCTACTGTAGAAAGAATGCAACGAAATTTGACTGTCCAGAAAGGTGAAAATATTCATTTAAAGTGTGTCGCGCGTGGGGATCAGCCCTTAAATTTCACGTGGCATGTTGGGAAGCATGTTGTTGACCCAGTTACAGATGGACGGTAATTAGTTATTTTAATTTATTTTAAAAATTTAATTAATTACAATTTATATTGAAGATATAAAGTCAATCTTGTAACTATGCCGAATGAAACTTCGTCGCAACTCATAGTTGTTGAAGCTGATCAGAGGGATTCTACAAATTTCTCATGTATATCTCACAATCCTTATGGATCAGACCATAAAAAAATTGGTGTAATTGTCATAGGTAATTATCAAACACTTCTCATGACATAAATTACTGGGTAATTTTAACATTTCAGATGTTCCTGCAAAAATTGCAACTTTAAATGTTAATGACATTGGAAATAGATCTGTTAGAGTCAAATGGAATGTTCCTTTTGATGGACATTCCGCGATTAAACATTACATCATTCAATACAAGAAACAATCCGGTAAAAGAGTTACAGAATATAAATTCAAATGATTTGTTAATTTTTAAATTTGCAGAGGATTGGGACCTGGAGAAGATTAAGTTAGATGTGCCATTTAACGTTACAAATGTTACAATTAGACGTTTACTTCCTGCAGTGAGCTACAGTTTCCGAGTGATAGCTGTTAATCATGTTGGCAGAAGTGAACCTAGTCAATCCATTCACATCACAATGGCTGAAGAAGGTAAACGAAATATTTTGCACTTATAGACAAATGAAACTAATGATAGTTCGTTAGCTCCATCCGGACCTCCACAAGATGTAGAAGTGGAAGCATTGGATACACAGAGCATAAAAGTTACCTGGAAGGTATAACTCAATTTATTCGCACTATTGGCATTTTTATTTAATTCTCACTGGATTTTATTTGCTTAGCCTCCATTAAAAGAACATTGGAATGGCAAATTACGTGGCTACAAAATTGGATATAAAGAAGTTGGGGTTAAAAGTCCTTACAATTTCAAGACATTAGAAATAGTAGAAGAACCTGTGCGCAATCATTCGCATAAAATAGCTGGACTGAAGAATTTCACTAAATACAGCGTTATAGTTCAGGCTTATAATGGTGTTGGAAGAGGACCGGCGTCGAGGGAAGTTCTTACAATGACATCAGAGGATGGTAAAATATAGTCGATTAATTCTTTACATTACCGCTATGTTAATGATGTCTGGATGACTGCTTGCCTTCAAATTGTCAAGACTTTAAACTTCCTTATTTCATTAATGCAAAATTTCAGTACCTCGAGAACCTCCACAAGATTTACAATGTACGACATTAACGTCGGACTCCATATTAGTGTCATGGCAACTACCACCGCCAAAATCTGTGTCTGGAATTTTGCGAGGATATAAAGTTTATTATAAAATAGCTTACGATGGTTTTGAAGGTATGATAAAAAAAGAAACTCTTTCTTGCATTACAGCATTTCAGTAAACTATTATTTTAACAGAGGAGCCACCAATGAGTTTGGAGCTTACTGCTCATGAAAATGTTACTTTGGATAAACTACTTAAATTCAGTAATTACAGCTTTGTCGTGCTAGCTTACACAAAAGCTGGTGAAGGACCGCGCACGCAACCTGTACACTGTTTTACTCTAGAAGATGGTAAATAATAATTGTATTTGATGTGATAAGTTTATCAAGGATTTTATTAATTTTTGTATTGTCATTATTTTAGTACCAGATGCCCCAGCTGAAATCAGAGCTCTTCGTGCTTCTCGATCATCGATAATGGTAAATTGGCGACCACCAACGTACGCGAATGGTAACATAACTCATTATACTGTGTATGCCAAAAAGCTGGATGAAAAACCAGAGGTACTGTGTAAAAAATTATAAAGTGTAAGATTTAATTACGAGTTAATAATTTTAATTTATTACAGTATGTGGAGGTATTTCCATTTGAAATTCCTCCGGAAGAATATTATTTTGAAGTTACTGATTTATTTTGGAATTGGAAATATGAATTTTGGGTTACTGCATCTACAGCAGTTGGAGAAGGTCCGGCCTCTGCAATTGCAACTGGGGTACCTGATGGACCGGCTGGTAATTACAATTTCTTCTAAATTTCCTAACTCTGTTCCATTTACTCAATGGCTTACCTCGTTCTTTAGTTCCAGCTGTAATGGCAGCATTTAGTGAAAATATTATAACAGCTTGGCAAAAAAATATTACACTTTCTTGTCTATCAGTTGGTAGTCCTGTTCCGGATAAAACGTGGATTAAAAAGTGACAAACACTCCAGTATAATTTAAGTTAAACTTCTAAAACTAATTTACAATTTATTTAGTTCACAAACTTTACGAGAAACAGATAGAGTACACACGGAAGGAGCTAAAGGTTTCTTGTTGATACATAACGCTCAGGCTTCCGACACTGGGAATTACACTTGCCTTATAAAAAATCGATTTGGTGAAGATCGAGTTCAGCACAAATTAAGAGTATTAGGTAGGAAGTTTTAATTTGCAATAATTACTTTTTATTTTTATACATCGTTTTTCAGTGCCTCCCGCAACTCCGCAACTCACAATACTCAATTCTTCGTACAACACTGTGGAAATTGAGTGGACTCAAAATGGGGATGGCGGACAACCTTTACAAGGTTAGCGAGCAAATTACTATTGTTGAAATGAGCAAATGAAGGCAACAAATTTTTTTAAAGGTTTTATCGTGAGCTATCAAGTCGCCAATAGAGAGTGGAAAGAACTTAAACTCCCAACAACTGTGACGGATTATAGTTTCGATGATTTGCAATGCGGTACTAAATACAAAATTTCTGTGTCGGCTTATAATCGAATTGGGCGAAGTTTTGCATCGAAAGAAGCTGTTATCACCACCAACGGAACAGGTTAATTGTGGTAGTGGTATTTAGTTAAATTGTATTGAAGTAATTTTACTATTTATTTTTTAGCACCTGAGATTCCAGTTCTCGATCAGTTAATTCAACCTGGGATTACTGATGCAACAATTATTTTAAGTGCATGGAAAAATGATTATTGCCCTATTCAAAATATAAGCTTAGCATACAAAATGAAATTCAACACAGAATGGATTAAAGTCACCGACATTGTTGATCCCAATGAGGATTATGTCATTAAAGGGCTTTCGCCCTCGAGGAATTATCTAGTGCGGATGAAAGCAATTAATAATGCGGGTTCAGCTAGCGAAGAATATGAATTTCTTACTTTGACAAGACTTGGAGGTACGTATTTAAGTTATTTAATATAATATTTATTTTATGATAAAATATCTGATTATCTACGTGATTTTAGGAACTGTTCCGCCTGACATTATACTCGACGAAAATGAAGACATATTTGGACATTTTGACGTACAGCTTGTAATACCAGTAGCTATTGCAATGGGTGGCCTGTGTCTGATTGTCTGTTGTATGTGTCTGTGCATGTGTAGATCAAAAGATTCTAAACGAAAAGGTAAGAAACCAGTTTTCCTATTTCGAGCTAGTTTAAAGAAATGATGTTTTGTTTTGATTTTATCAGACCGAAAAAGCAAAGAAAGGAGCAAACAAGGCAAGCAACACGTGAAAGCACTTAAACAAGCTACGAGCAACTTGTACGTGGCTCAACAGCAACAACAACGAAGTTCTCAGGCGCCTGCATTGCCTACAGTAGGTCCGCCAGCAACAACTTCTGCAGGTTCTGCAGCCACTGCTAACACGGGTGCTAATAATCGTTAGTTATTTGCTCTTTTTGTATATTTTTCTTTAAAAACCCGATTTTATTTTTCTTCAAGTAGAAGATCTCACGCCATACGCCACTTTCCAGTTGGTCGAGCAGCCTCAACAAGGAGTATTTAACTCATTCCCACCTATGCCAACAGATGCTCAACATGCTGTGGTAAACAAATAAATAACTGCAACAATAAATATTTTAATGTTTTTATCATTTTTAAAACCCAGACGGCTGATATTCAAAATATACCAGGGCAATATCCAAGGGTGGAATTAGCAGGTATTAAGACAGCATTTTTTTTCCGATCCCAGTTACAACATTTGTGGATATTAGGTTTTCGTAGCCCAGCAAAAGATGATCTGCGAATGAGGGCAATGCCAACAGCACCGCCTTTATCCGATACTTCATCTGTGGTTTACGACAACCAGAGTAAGTACGTGTCTCTTTTTTATTAGATGTAGTTACAATATGAATTTTGGAAACAAATCTTTGTAATCATTATGAATTTGAATTAGTCCCCCAACCAATCCGTCGTTCCCCGGTGCCACAGCCACGGGGGTTTCCACCGGGCAGAATTAAAGGTCAAGTTGTAGCATCTCAAACTAGCAAGAATACTCAGGACGGGGAAGGGTAAATAATAACATTTCTTTGCAATCACTTTAATATCATTGTATGTTTTTCTTAACTCACCTCACTGCTTTAACATCGCTCACAGGCAAGCAGTTCCTACAACAGAAACCACTTTTGTATTTCCAAATGCACCTGATGCACCAGTGGATTCGCAAGATAATTCTTCTGGTGATGCTCAAAAAAGTACGCACTTTGTGAAACACTATCATTGCATAATCAAAATCAGAAGTGCATGTGTTGAGGCACAGGGATGAGTTAAGAATTGAAATAAATATCTTTCTTTTCCAGATGCAACATCTTCTTAAATATTTCACCGACCTCACGTGAGTGAACGCAAGTTCTTCCCCTGTTTCTCAGGATTAAAGAAAAATAGATAAACTCACTTTTGAAGTAAAATGAAGATAAGTAACAATTTATCTTGAGGACCTCATTAGTTGTTAAAGTGTGTTTCATCGTTATTTGTGTACTAGTTTTTGATACGTGAAAAAACTTTTGACTTAAATTTCTTTTGGAATTTTTTTTTAAACTACCATTTCAAACTGCCAGTAGTTAAGACAGATTCAACAATTTGTATCACTTTTTTTAAATGTGTAAGTAATTTTTTGTATAGGCAATTTTTTTCGGAATCGACTGCCAGCATTTTTTCTGCATAATCTTACGAGAAATGCATGATTTAATCATCAACCAGTTTTAAAATTACTGCCAAAATTGGGAAAATTATTGTGCAATAATTTGTAACGGCTGATACACACTTTAGTGGCAGCTTACAAATAGGACTGATAATCAAGATATTGCTATACAAATGTGTTTCTAATTAAATGAATGTTTAGACTCGTCTTTAAGTTTGTCTAATATAACGAATGGCTTATAAAATTTTACTTTTGAAACAGTACTTTTTATCAGCATTACAAGATTCAGCAGCATTGCACGTAGCAGTGATGAAAGTAATACATTTTACCCGTATAGTACAAATATTAGTCCTATAGAAATTTTAGAAATTTTAGGAAAAAAAAGTCATCTCAGTTTTTCCTGAAGTGTACATTAGGCGCTAGATATTTATCTAGTTGAAAGCATATCAACGGACAATAGAATGATTTCCAGGAAAACATTGCTGAGAATATGAATTGATAGAAATTCCTTTTGATTTTGACATTTCAGTGCAATTAATTTTAATATTGCTGTCGGCTTTTTATACTGAAATTTAACTTATATGTTGTAAACTTGATTGTTTTCTATTGCCAATTCCCTACAGAAATCGTAGAAATTTTCGAATGTTGACAATTTTTACACATTACTATATCTTGCAGTGAATTTATGTACAGATGGTATGAACTCTACTTAATGGAAAATATACAATCTCTTTTTTACATGTGTATGAGTTTTTGTGAAAGTTTCTTTTTTAATAAAAATAAATAAACCGGCACATATAGCTGCAAAACAGGAAAAACAGCGAAGAAATTTTTGATGTTTTTAATGCGAGTCATTTTAGAATAAATGCAGGTGAGTGAATTTTATTCAGTCCTAATATATATTTAAAGATACAAAACACTGCTGCTCATCACAACTTTCACGACAGTGCTAAGGTAGGGTTGGGCGCAATATCAACTTAATTTAGCGAGTTTACTGAAAGTTCACATTTGTTTATATAAAATACACAAATTAATACAGTACGTCACAATTAATTTAATTGGTGGTTAATGCAAAATACGGTACGTAAGAGTATTTCAAGCAAATATGAATTTCAGTTTCACATTTCTTTTCTTACAATGTAATGTATCGTATATTGTTTGTAAAAAAGAAGTACCTATTTTACAATACTTCGAAAAATTGAATGCAAAGGGAAAGAAAGGTTCATTTTTATTTTTGTATTTTTGATTTGGAGTTGGTGTAACCATAATATTATGGTTTAAACAGTTTAAAGTATGCAAGTTTCGCAGTTGGTGATTGGCTGCGGTTCTACGATTACGCAGGTCGTAGTCAAGCTCCAAGTGCAAACGGGTTGTTTTATTTTTCAAAATACGTGCGCCCACGGCAGTTAAGTTAGTGATTGCGCCACGATCGTCAAAGAGTAGCAAAGTAAGTGTTAGCGATTTGTGTTTTATTTTATTTTAAATAAATTTTCGGTCGTTTCGATCATGGACCATGCTTCGATCTATCTTACCGATCGAAAATTAAGCAAGTCGCAAGTACAAAGTTACGACATAACATTGAATTACTTTAATGTAATAGTAGCTTGTTATTATTGTTGTACTTAGATTTCTTGTCGTTCTTTTCTAGTCTGTTGTGGGAAGGGACTAACAAGGCTTGCCTCCAAAGATATTTCGTTCAGATCATGAATCGATAGTTTTTACAAGTGCGAGTGCTTTTATAATCGACATTAAAATTGTATTTTCAAGTAAAATAAATGTTTGAAATTTTAATTGTAAAGTAAGACATTCTTTCGAACTTCTGCCCGCTTTTTAGAAGTTAAGCCCGAAAATGTGAAACGGGTGTAACTCCGAATCGAAACCTACTTTTTAAATTTGAAGCATTTAATATTGTTTAGCTTCTAGTTTTACATCTTATCAGTGGTGCTTTGGTAGAGCCACTGACTTGGAAATATGAAGTCCTGTGTTTAAATCCCTGCTCTACTTCTGTTTTTTTTTTCCCAATTAAATAAAGAAAATAAAGAAAAGTAAATAAAACAATTAGAAATATTTTTTCAAGTGTAGTGGGACTGAAATTTAATAACATGGGTTTCACTTTAAGATTTATGTTGTTGTCAGTGGCATGTTGGTAGAGCCACTGACTTGGAAGAATACAGTCTTGTGTTCGAATCCCTGCTCTGCTTAGGTGTTTTTTTTCTTCAATTAAGTTTTAAAAAAATAATGAAATAATTAAAAATATTTTTCTAAGTGTAGTGGGACTGAGATTTAATAATGACCATTTGATAATCAACTAATGTGAGCTAGGCTGGCTAAGTGAACTAAGTGTTGGACAAGGAATGTAGAGGTTGTTGGGTCAAATCCCTGGTCTAGTTAGGTGTTTTTTTTCAATTAAATTTTAAAAAATGACATAATTAAAAATATTTTTCTAAGTGTAGTGGGATTGTGAAATTAATA
>JAQIXT010000535.1:0-31299 GCA_034700445.1 Stenotaenia linearis | reverse complement strand
GGAGGTGGGTTATCCGGGTGGGTGGGCACTCTTTTTTGAAAAATTGTGTTGGGTTCACTTCTTTTTCTTATTTTTTAACATCTTTCCTCATTTCTCACTCGCGTGCGCAGACGAGAAAAAAATTGAGATTTCTCGAGCACACACGAGTGTGTTGTGTCACAGGTTGACACCCTGGTATATTTACCCTGGTTGACACAACTTGAAGTTTGAGCTGCTTGCATTGCAGTTTGTTTTTTCATTTGCACGTTACTTGTTTACACCTGTCAGTTAATTAGTGATTATTAATTGTAAATTAATAAATATCACTTTGATCTCTATTTTATTTGTTTATAATCATTGTAATTTAGTTGTTTGTTTAATTATACCTTTATTTTCTCCATTACTATTGTTTTAATTAAAGATTTGGATTTATATTGTTAATTGGGTTTTAAATTTGCCGCTACTGAATGGTGGCGCTTCATGGAAGCTTCAGGAAGCTTCCGTAGACACCATCGACGGGCAGAAAACACAAGAAAATGAAATTTACGAAAACGTTTTTAAAAAGCGCAAGAACAGTTTATTATAATGAAATACAAATGAAATCATCGTCTGTAACGATATCTCTTGAAATGAAACCACAATTGAAAAATATTGTTATGAAATTGACACCGGAATCCTCTCTTGTACGAGTATTCCCATTCTCTGTTGACGATTTTGAAAGCGATGTCTTCGTACGGGGGTCCCGCATGAAACCTCAAAATGGCAAAATCCTTATTGTCGTTGCAAGGAATGAGCATATATTCGGGAGTGATGCTTTTGTCGATCAAATCGGGATAAAATATATTAAACTTGTAACCCTGTACGATTTTTGGAGGCGGATTGTCCATGTCGTAATGAGTCTGGTTGTACTTGTTCCACTCGAATCCGGTGTGCACTCGATTGAAATACCGAGGTTTCCTCGGTCGGTATTTGTCGGACCACAAGTACGTCTTCTGGTCGAGCGCGGCTTCGACGGAGAACATGGCTTCGTCGTCGTCCATTCCCTTCTGCGCTTCCCTTTCGAACGCGCGCTCTTCGTTCGTGAGCGCCGTCTGCACGAACCCCGTGCCGATCAGTTGTCTTCTGGCGAACTCCAAGCGCTTGGCGTCGTCGAGCGGATCGGCGAGCAGCGTGCCGGGTTCCAACAGCTCGTGCGAAATCAATCTGGGGCTGTAATTGCCCGTTTCGTAATCGTTGACGCACATTTCGATCAGGTCGTCGGCGCTCGGAGCCCCCGCTTCGTTTTCCTCCTCTTGCTCGTTCTCCTCCTCGTCTTTGGTCTCTTCGAAGACGGGCTCCACTTTCATTTCGACTCTCAAATCCCGATGACTCGTGGATGACGTCGAGGGTCCGGGATTCTCGTCGACGGAGGCCGGGAAAAGCGGCTCGCTCTCGACTCCCTGCTCTCGCTTCAACTGGAACAATTTCATGCGCAGATTGTCCTGATGTCTGTCGCGCAATTTGGCTCTGGCCACGTGAGCCTTCAACTGCGACAAGAGCGATTCCCAGTAGCCGATGTCGACGCCCTCTTCGCCGCTGTGTATTTTACTGCTGATCTGATCGTGCAGCGCAATCAGTTGCTTGTGACTCTTCCCCTTGAAAACGGTCGCGACGTCCGAGCCGACGGCCGAGTGGATGCCCTCTCGTCGATGGCCGTAGTGATCGCTCGAATTCGCGTCCATTTTGCGTAGTTTGTTGAGCTCGTCCTCGACGATGACCGTGATGTCGGTCCAGTAATCCAAATTCTTCCCCTTCTCG
The DNA here is from genome assembly GCA_034700445.1 of Stenotaenia linearis. Lineage (NCBI taxonomy): Eukaryota > Metazoa > Arthropoda > Chilopoda > Geophilomorpha > Geophilidae > Stenotaenia > Stenotaenia linearis. Next base: position 29,523 of record JAQIXT010000535.1, on the reverse strand, counting down.
AGTTCGACGTAAACTTTGATGTCTTCGAGCAGATCCTCCAAATCGTTGATGGTCAGTCCGTTCAAGTACATGTACGGCTCGTGCATTTCCACGGCCAAATCCTCGTCCTCCGTGCTAACGTATTTGGCGAGCAAATCGATCGGTTTGGCGCGACCGTCTTGGATGCGAATTTTAGACCTAAAACAAATCGACATTAAAAATCAACAAATAAATACTTTCATTTTGAACAGGTCAATCGAGATTGGTTGGGAAAGCTGAACTGAACAATATTAAGTGAACCACCACCCATATATACATTTCAGACTCTTCCTTACGAGATCACGTGACTTTTTAAATAAATTTAACCTCAAAAATCATCCGCTGAGGTGGCTACATCCACCTCAGATGAGGTGGATGTAGCCACTCCGTAAATACATACCTCAATCTGGCCTGTTGTAAATGAAAAATATCCTCTTGTTTTTCCCATTCTTTAAATTGCGCCGCTTCTTTGAGTCTCTGGAGCTGCTGCAGTTCGTCGTCTCTTCGCGCCCGTTCCTGTTCCCTCTCCAAACGTCTTTTTTTCACTTTTTCCAACTCGACTCGGTTTTCTTCCTGCTTCATTTTGTTTCTCAACTCCATCATCTCTTGCTGCATGTTGGACAAACCTTCTTTTTCCATTTTTTTACCCCAAACGAACGTCTCGAGCAGGTTGGCGTCGCCGAACGGGTTGTCCGTGTTCGTGTAGTGCATGTAATCTTTGTCCCAACCCATTCGTTCTTTTCTTTTCTTCTCTTTCGCTTCTTTTTTCAACAGTCGTCTCAACCGTTTTTCCTCGGCCGTTTCCATCGCTTTCATCAGTTCCTTTTGCTTTTTTCTTTCTTCTTTCGCGATCACGACGTTTTTCAGTCGCTCGGCTTCGTCCGTTTCGCTGCTGGACGAATCTCGCCGTCGTGTTGACGATTTCTCGGTACGTGAATCTTTCTTTTCGTTACTCCGTCTCGGCGACTGGGACCGTCCGCGGTGACGGGAATGTTTTTTCGACCGTTTGGGACGACTTTCATACGTACTGGACGAAGAGGACGCGTCCGAATCCGAATCCGAATCCGAATAGTCTTCGTTTCTCCGGCGATCGTACTTGTCCGCTTGCTTCTTTTGCGAACTACGGTTCGAACTGTCATAAGGTTTCACACGACCCATATTGAAAATAATTTTGGTGAAAACGAGAGACTAAACTTCTTTCTACGAAAAAGCAGCCATTTTGTAAGTTCCAGATCTAGATCCTTAGCTTCTCTCACGTGATGCTGGATGGTTCGACTTCTACGACAGCGCCGTTGCTGATCTCCGAATCTGAAAATTGGGCAACATCAGTAGCACTATATCTCATTTTAAATTTATTAACCCTTTTACCTGCGAAAATGTGATGCGATAAATTAAAAAATTTGCTGGTTTGCACGACCGATTCGAATAAAATAAAACTATCTAATTAACAAAGTTTCCAATTACCTCCGCACAACGGCACCACAATGCAGAGCTCTCCACGACAAACTAGTTCTTAGAGCTATAACGAGATGGCGCTGTTATCAAGTCGCGTGAAAATTGGGCAACATCAGTAGCACTATTTCTCATTTTAAATTTATTAAACCTTTTACCTGCGAAAATGTGATGCGATAAATTAAGAAATTTGCTGGTTTGCACGACCGATTCGAATAAAATAAAACTATTTAATTAACAAAGTTTCCAATTACCTCCGCACAAGGGCAGCACAATGCAGAGCTCTCCACGACAAACAGCTTTAGAGCTGTAACGAGATGGCGCTGTTATCAAGTCGCGTGACAAACCGGAAATCGTGATGTTTTGACTGAGAACAACATTCATTCAACCGTTGACGTCAGTCATCACATGCTAGTTCTTTAGTGATTAGTTTTTAAGCTATCAGGTATGCACGCCAAGATTAGTTGGCATAAAACATAAGTTTGTTTTTTTTACCGTAGGAAAAGCGTCCGCGATGGATGATCCACCTCCTCCATACACCGACTATGGCTACAAACCCGAAACGACAACAAATCCACACGGTCAAGCCCTTCCGACTGCTCCACAGCCACCAGGATTTCAACAATATCCTCCCGTTCATTCGATGCCGCCGTCGTACGGTGCGACGGGACACACCGCGTATCCTCAAAACTACGGCGCTACTCAATATCCTACCGTTACAGTACAACCCGTGTCGCAAGTCATCATCGTCGGTGGCTGTCCAGCGTGCAGAGTAAATATAATGTTTCCTCTGAGCGACTTCTCACGATTAATCGTATTTCTGTATAGGTCGGAGTCCTAGAAGACGATTATACGTGTTGTGGTTTATTCTGCGCCATTTTCTGCTTCCCTCTTGGAATTCTCTGGTGTATGGCGACGAAACAACGTCGATGTCCGAATTGTGGAGCGATTTTTGGTTGAGCGAACATTTAAAGGCGATCATATCGAACGGACCAACTATACAATTACAATTTATCACTAACCCCGAATCATGTAAATTTTTATACGAATTGGAATTATTATTCAATTTCTGTGACAGCTAATTTGGTTATTTTCTAGTCACTCTTTTCCAGTGCCTTAAAACACGAATTTGTAGGGAACCAAACTAATCCTTTTATTTTGTAATAAATAAGTTAAAAGTTACTATAATAATTAAAAAATGTGATGACAATTATTTTATTAATTACGAACGCTACACGAGGGTGTCGTGAAATGCGAGACAAGTGAGCGCTTTCTGGTGTCCGCTGTACTCGCGTTTTACTTCACCCGTTTCGACGCTCCAGAGACGAGCGAAGTTGTCGGAAGATGCTAATTTATAAATTTCAGCTATTATAATTATACGAAGAAAAAAATAAGAATTTTTACCTGTCACTATGTACTGCGAATCGGCACTGAACGCCACGTCCCAAACCCATCGTTGATTGTGTGCTTTGAGTTCGGTGGCCAACGAAAAATCGACCGTTTTCCATATTTTAGCGGTTTGGTCGGCAGACGTTGTGGCCAATAAACTATAAATAACAAACGACCGAGTCATCCGATATGATAACAAATCTGTAAATCATTTTACGTGGAATCTGGACTGAATTTGCATTTGAGCGCGTAACGTTTGTGCGCTTGGATTTTCTTTTGCGGATTCAGTTGCGTCATTTCGCTTCCGGAGTTCTTCAGTCCCCACACGTAACAAGTTCCTTTGGTTGTGACTGCGGCTAAATAATTTCTGTCCGGATCGACGTCTACGCTTTGAATCGACGTATCTATCTCGGGTGTCTGAAAATTTGAGGTTTTTAAACGATTTCATGCAAAAAATAAGAAATTAAAAGTTTACGATTTGTTCCGTGCGATCGGTTTTCAAATCCCAAATGTGAATCGTTCCGTTTTGGTCTCCAACTATCAATTCACCTTGATTCGGATGAAGACAAATACAATTTACGGGCCCCGAAGCCTGGAACAACCGTTGGCATTTCTGACTTCGAGATCTAAATGAAAACTCCCGTTATTTTACCTTCGATTAAAAATTTTCTACGTTTCCAAACCTTAAATCCCAAATGCGAGCGGTCGAGTCCTCGCCTCCCGTGAGCATCCATTTGGCATCTTCGTGAAACTGTAACGAGGTGACATTTTTCGACACTCCTTCGAAATTAATGACTGGATTTGGATTATTCGAATTCAAATCGTACACGCGAATGTGTTGATATCCTAAAAATTAAATTAAAAAAATTAGAATTAATAATCGAAACGAACATCACACGCTCACCCGCTGCGGCGATTAATTCTCTGTCTGGAGTAATTTCCAAGGCATTCACTTGCTGTACGAAAATTATTAAGAAAAATTAAATTTATAATAAAAATTATAGTAAATTAAGAAAGGATACGCATTCGGCATGTTGTACTGTGCGATGACAAATCCCGCTGTGAGCTTGCCAAAATCTTATGGTGTGGTCGTATCCTCCAGTAGCCAAAATAACTTGATCGCTCGTATCGCTGCCCATTAAAACCGGTATTTAATATTCACCTATATATTCGCATGCATGCGAGTCGTCGGCCATTACGAAACAAACTGTACGGTGGCTCCATCTGTAAACAAAAGATTAAAAAATGGCCGGACGATTCAGCGGTCCGCTCATGTTGACCGATTTAAACGATTTCATAACACCGTCGCAGGTAAATCAAACGATAAGATGTTGAAAATTAGTAACGAGTTTTGTTCTAGGAATGTATAAAACCGATCGTCGTGGAAAAAAAAGCGGGTCCGGTAGGAAAAATCAGAATAGATGACGACGGAAGTTACTTACAGGCTGCAGAAGTATTAGAAAATAAATAAATGGATGTATAATTTGAAATTAAAAAACAATTATTTCAAGGATGGCTCCGAAGTTAAATTAGGAAAGGCGAAAATAACGCTAAACGATTGCCTCGCGTGCAGCGGTTGCATCACGTCGGCCGAAAGCGTCATGATTAGTCAGCAAAGTCAGGAAGAACTTTACCAAATTATCAAAACCAACAACGAATATCGCCAAGTACAAAACATAAAAGCTTACAATCTCTAATTTTACCTCTGAAAATATAATTCACAGATAGGGTGTAAAGACAATAGCACACTGATCGTCGTTACGATTTCTCCCCAAGTGCGTGCGTCGTTAGGCGTCAAATATAACTTAAACGAACAAGAAACGGCTGAAAAATTAACGGGATTTTTCAAAAAATTAGGTAAAGTTTCGTAAAATTATATAATATTACTTACAGTAAAGGATTTCGTGTTCGCAGGTGTCGATTTCGTGTTCGATTCGACTTTCGCGCGAAACTTCAGTTTGATTTGCAGCCAAAAAGAATTCGTTCGAAGATATAGAAACAAAGAGACTCAGCCTGACTCGCTCCCGATGATCTGTTCGTCGTGTCCCGGTTGGGTGTGTTATGCCGAAAAAACTCATGGGAATTTCATCATTCCGTACATGAGCAACACAAAATCGCCGCAGCAAGTGATGGGGAAACTCATCAAAGATTATTTGGCCCATAACTTGAATTTAACTCCAAACAGAGTTTATTTAGTTTCGATCGAGCCGTGTTACGATAAGAAATTAGAAGCGTCCAGAGAAGATTTTTACAATAAACAATTTTCTACGCGCGATGTAGATTGCGTAATAACGTCCGGTAATGCGATTTTTTGTCAATTATTTTACCAGATCTTATTAAATTTCTTGATTTCGTTAGTGGAAGTGGACCAAATGTTGGAAAAAGAAGGAATTTCGTTGCGAGACGTCGAATCCCACGAATTGGACACGCTGTGAGTTAAATAACTTCGTTTTTGGACACGTCCTCATGTGCATTTCTAGATTTTCCAACACGTCCGACGGTCAATTGGTTGGAATCGAAGGTTCTGCTTCCGGTGGTTACGCGCAGAACGTCCTAAAATACGCCGCGCGAGAGTTATTCGGAGAAAAATTGGAAGAAATCGAATTTAAAAGCCTCAAGTACGATAAATTATGAAATTTTTGCTTCAAACTAAAATGATTAATTATATTCAGAAATCAAGACTTCCAGGAAGTGACGTACGAAAAGGAGGGACAAGTTTTGCTACGTTTCGCATTGGTTTATGGATTTCGTAACATCCAAAATTTCGTTCTGAGGTTGAAGCGTCGCAAATGCGAATACCATTACGTCGAGATTATGGCTTGTCCATCGGGTAAAAATTGAAGAAAAAAAAAGAAAAAAAGTTCATGTTTTGACTAATTACGTAACCCTTACAGGTTGTTTAAACGGGGGCGCGCAAATTCGACCGGAGGAAGGAGACACTTCCAAGGAACTGACCGCCAAACTGACACAACTTTATCATTCGTTACCCACGAGGAACCCTCGCGAATCTCCGCAAATCGACCGGTTGTGGCAGGAATGGCTGGGTCAGCAAGATTCCGACAAGGAATCGGAAATGTTACACACCCAATACCACGCGGTCGAAAAAAATACTTTTGCACTCAATATTAAATGGTAAATTGTAATAAATGGAAATAAAATATTTTTATAATAGTGAATTTAAGTGCTAATCACACGCTAATCGTGCGGAATACATTAAATCCAGTGTTTGCTGTACTTATCACGACACCCGGTATTTGCGGGTGCCAATGGAGTTCTTTGATTTCTTTCTGTCCTTCGTGAACGAAGAGTAACTGCGGGGGCAAATCGGCCGTGTCTTCGTCCGTTTGCATTTCGTCGTCTTTTTCCACCGACAGATCCCACTGAGTCAGCTGATCGTCGCCCGCCGACGCGGCCAACACCGTGCTGTCGTTCGGATTCCATTCCACGGACGTGATGGGTCCCGTGTGGTGTTTGAACACAGCAACGGGTTTCTTAGACTGAAAAATTCATTTTTTTTTTAAACAAAATTTTTTAAAAAAATAACTGTTTTAATACTGCAATTTGCTTGAGGTCCCAAACTTTTATCACACCGTCGTCGCCTCCGGACACTATGAAAGGATCGGTTCGATTCCAGCTGATTACGTTTACGTCCGACTCGTGAGCATCTTCGACCACGAGCATGGCGTCTTTTGGTGTTCTCACGTCCCAGATTCGAATCGATTTGTCGACCGAACACGAAGCAAACACCTAATTTTAAAATCAATAAAATCAAATCTTTTGCTTACACGAAAAAATTCAATTTCCTCACGTTCGCTTCGTTCGGCGACCACTGAATGTCCTCGACCGAGTCCGTGTGCGAGTCGTACGGCCTCTGATCGACGAGCCACGTTCCTCCTTCGTGCGGCTTCCACACGTGAATGGATTTTTTACAGTCCCCAGTCGCTAAACAACCGAGTTTCGCCGTCGACCAATCCATAGCAAACCCTTCGGTCGCATGACCGACGAAAACAAAGACCGGTTTCACCGGAGTTTCTCTTCTTAAATACGCCACCATTCGCTGAGGATCGTCCAATGCGTTTAATTGTTCGGTCAAATTCCACACGGAAACTTTTCCCGACTCGGACCACGCAGCCGCTAACGTCGTCTCGTTCATATTAGTCGCCTAAATTTAAGAGAAATTATTACATCAATTTCTTTTTTCTTAAAAAAAGATTTCACAAACTCACTCTTATCCGATTGACGCAATTGCTTTGATTAATCGCTGCAAATATCATGTTTGGTTTTTCTGCATCTTCGTCTTCGTCGTCGCTGCTACTACTACTGCTGTCGCTGCTCTCATCGTCGTCCTCGGAATCTTTTTTATTTTTTATTTTATGTAGATTTGACATTTTAGCGACCAATATTTTGTTGTGTTTCGGCACACCCGCTTGCGTTCCCGCTACGATGTATCCGGTATGCGGAAATTGGGTCCTATTCGATCCTAATTTATCCACGATCACGTCAAAACTCAAACACGGCGAACCTATAATTGTGTAATTGTTAAAATAAAGTTTCAACGTTAAAAGACCAATGAACTTAATACCCGTCTGCGCCACATGGTGCATTAAGTAAGTGGATTTATCGAACTCCTTAGTTTCGTCCATGTTTTCGATAAATTGTACCTTCTTTCCTTTCTTGAGTCGTTTACTCGGCCCATCAGCTGCCATTCTCCCCGGTATGTTGCTCTTTTTACCAGAACCTCCACCTTTACTCGAAGACATTTTCAAACACGTGCAACGCGCACTGGTGTCAACTACGGAAGCTCGGAAGGATCTTACTATTTCTACGGTGATCGCGACGACGCAACCCAAAATTTTATCTAATATTCTTTTTTGTGATTGAAATAAATCAATAAGAATAATAACCGTTAGAAATTTTAAAAAAATTACACTTTCTTTTAATGCAGAAAAATATAAAAATAAAAAGTTGTAATCAAAGAAAGAAAAAAACTAAACAATGTTATCAGATACGTTTATCTGTTTTAAAAACTAATTTCAGTTCATTAGTTGCAATATCAAACAAAATGATCGCGACGCACTACCTAATCCTCGCCTCTCTTCTTTGTTTTTACCGTCCAACGGCGAGCGAACACGAAGCGTGCAAAACGGTCGTGTGGATCGCACACGAGGCAGACGGAGTTGCTAAATCCTGTTGGAATTTGACGGAGGGCAACTGGTTCGGCGGCGGCAGCGAAGTGAACCCAAAGTGGCCTTATCAAAACAACGACGGCCACGCCGACGTCCCGGCGGTCACGGGAGTCGAGAGTGGCAAAAGTTTTTCGTTCGATGCTCGATTTTGGTTGAATTCCGTCGGCTACAGCATCATCGTGCCCATGGACATCCCTCTCTATATCGAATTCGACGAACCCGAGGCCGCGAATCGACAGTTCTGTCTGAGTGCAAAAAATCCAGCCGACGGTCCTTACAATTATTGGTTTCAACGACAAATGCCGCATCTCACTTACACAATTTGCTACGCCAACGACGTCACGAATCTGACGCAATTTTACCTCGACATTGCGCCTTCCGTGTTCCGCGTCGCAGGAAAAATCCCAGACCGCACCTACTTCGACAACCCGGTGTGGTCGACTTGGCCGGTGATGAGCGAACTGAACAAAACGGGCCTTCTAGTATTTGCCGAAGAGATACGACGGTTCAGCGACGACGACGCGTCCGCTACGGTTCTTCGAGTCGGCCGAGGGTGGGAATCGTGTTTGGGCGAATTCCAGTTCGATTCTGCAACTTTTCCCGACCCGAAGATGACGACGACTCAAATCAGAGCGATGAACTTCAAAGTGTTGTTGCGTGCGCATCCATTCATCGCGAAGAAGTGTCGCAAAGTTTATCACGAGGCCTTCGACAACTCTTTTTTCGTCGACAGATCGCCGATGACTCCCGAAGAGTCGAACATCGAGGGAGAAACGGTATCGAGCGTGGATTTCACCGACATCAGTACAGACGGCGCCGTCGAATGGTGGATCGAAAGATTGAGCAAAGTAGTCGGCAAATTCGAAATCGACGGGCTTTATTTCGAGTACGGACAAACCTTTTACCTCGAAAACGACGCACGATTACGCGTAAGTCCAAACTACTACTCCAAATACTACGCTCAGGCGGCCGCTCAGTTCGGAGACAAGGGTGTGGTGACCGTCGGAGTCGGAACCGATAGATATCCGATGTTCGTCGAGGTTCAGAAAAGATCTTCGGCCACCTGGTCGTCGACGGGAATCAAGGGGGTGATTCCGGCGGTGCTGCAAATGGGCTTGTCGGGTTACCCGTTCGTTCTGCCCGACCCGATCGGCGGTGGAGACGACACGGCGGATCGTCCAGAGAAGAAATTATACGTCCGTTGGCTGCAGCTCAACACTTTGTTACCCACGATGCACTTTTCCTGGCAGTTCTGGACGTACGACGAGGAAGTGAAGACGATCGCAAAGGACATGATGAAACTTCGAAAGCAGTACGTCGACACGATCGTCAAATTGGCGGAAGAAGCGGCCACGACGGGGGCTCCGATCGTCCGACCGCTTTGGTGGATCGCGCCGGACGACGAGCGCGCGCAAGTGGTGGACGATCAGTTCCTGTTGGGCAACGACATCATCGTAGCGCCGGTCGTCGACGAAACCGACGTACGCCAAGTCTACATTCCGAAAGGCGTTTGGAAGGACGTCGTCGCAGGTGAAATCGTGCAGGGACCGACGACCGTCAGCAGGACGGTCAAGTTAAATCAGTTGTTATACTTTACGCGAAATTGAACGTTTCCGCCATTACCGCTTCTGTCGACTGGTGATTAAACCGGGAAACTATAGTTTCCAAGTTTTGTCGCCAGACGACCACTCGCGCACATATAATTTTTGTTTACTTGTAAAGCTTTATTTCGATTATAATAAAAGTTTATTACAAGCGACTGGCTTTGTTCACAGTTGGTTTTGGTAATCGCGTAAAAAAGGCAATTTCCGATAAATGCACTCTGTAATTGATCAACCACTGGGGTCCGTGAAGCACGCCGTCGCGGAGCTCGTCGAACCACATCCCTTTGGGCAAGTAGATGTTGCGGCGAACCGCACCCGCGTCCAAAATCGGCGCGACCAGCACCGAATCGCCGAGCAGAAACTCCGAGTCGATGTCGTGGGTCGTCTTGTCGTTGGGCGAAATCCACCACAGGGGTCTTATGATGGGGGACCCCGACCGCGCGGCTTCTTGAGCCAGCGACACGATGAGCGGCGTGAACCGCGAACGAATTTTCATCGCCTTCCTGCACATGTGCACGACTCTTTCGTCGAAACGCTCCGACCACGGGAGGATGGAGATCTGAATGGCGGGCAGAAAGACGTTCAGCTGGAACCACCGCACGAGCAACTCGCGACTGGGGAAATGCGGATCGTATCCGTTGCCTCCGACCATGTCCGGCAACACGAACGGATATCCCATGAGTCCGAAGTGCAGAGCGGTCGGAATGATCGTCCTCAACCCGTTGCTGGCGTTCCACACCGAATTTTTGTCCATCATCCGAACGAAAACGGGCAGATGTTGCGTGCGGCATCCCACGCGAAGTTCGATCGAGCGTCCGAACGTCGAAGCGACGCTCTCGGCGTACTTGGTCGAATATGCGTTCGGATAAGACTCGTCTAAGATCGACAGTTTCGAATCGTACGGCAGCCAGGTGCTTTCCCCGGCGTCGAACTTGAACGAATAGATCCCGTAGTTCGATTGCAACTTGGTCAAACGTCCGAGCCACCACTTGATCGCGTCCGGATTCGTCACGTCCAAAAGACCTCCTCGTCCGTTCCACCAACGCACGTGACCCACTTCGCTGGCGTTGCCCTTCGTCACCCAGTAATTCTTGGCGAGTCCCTCTCTGAAGGTGACGCAGTCGTCGTTGCTGAACGGATGGATCCACAAACTCACGCGGAAGCCGTAAGATTCCAATTTTCGGATCAAGACGTCGGGTTGGGGAAACCTCTCGACGTCGAACACCATGTCGCCGTAACAGTACTCCCACTTGTCGTCGATAGAGATGATTCCGCGCGGGAATTCGAACTTGTCGATTTCGTGCGCCAACCGCTCGATTTTATCTTGGCTCACGGCGGAACCAAAATTGGCCCAGGTCGACCAGATCGGATTAACAATGAGCTGTCGGTCGGGAATGTTGACTGGAAAACTGTAAAACATTTTGTAAACATCTTTGTACACCGATAACAAATTTTTACCAACGCATACGATATAATCGAGCGACGGCGGCGTGCGTCGCGTGTTTCGGTACGGAGACCCGTTTTTACCGACCAGACAAAGTCTTCCGTCGTTCGACTGATTCAGAGACACGAACAACGGCACGTTCGGGTTCACGACAATCGCTATTCCCTTGTTAGACAACCAGAATCTCTCTCCGACGGATCCGTGATGGCCGAGCGACCTCTGCAGGAAATCTCCCGTGACGAAAGGCGCTTCGGCGCGCGCAACTTTCTGGATCGGCCACGACTGGTCGAAGTGGGCGCCGCCGCCGAACCAGTGCGCGTCGCGGAGACGGAAACAGTCCTTCAGAATGTCCTTCGGCGACACGGCCACCCAAACAAAGTTCGTGCACTTGAGACGGGCCGTCGTCGGCATCATGCTGATCTGGACGCTGTTGCCTTCGTGGTCCCACAGACAACTCATGTTCGATTGGCGTTTGTCGTTTTGACACGAAATTCGTTGCTTTTCCGACATGTTCAGCCCTAAACTCGCACTCAACAATACTCCGTCGTAACCGTCGTCGTGAAAATCGATGTGCAATCGTTCCTTTATCTTCATAACGTGACCTCCTACCATCGTGTAATTCCATTTGGTTTCCAGTGCCGATTTTCTCTGCGTCGGTTGCAGAAACCACGGCATCCAAATGGCGACGATCAGAGCCGCCGACACGGCAACTGCGAACCACATTTCTTCTCTTCTTCGGGGCCTAACCGTTGCCAAGTAACGACACGACGCTACATTGTTGAACGCTTGCCAAGAATGTTTGAAAAAAGAAATTGTTAAAGCCGATAGGTTTAAATTACAATTTAATACGCTAATATGACAAACAATCACTCGATTAATCTGATAACCGGAGACAAACTTAGTAAATTCCCATCACACGCCACGTCCATATAGTTCAAAAAATCATCGTCTTGCTCTTCCGCCGTTTCGCTTTCGCTACCGATCGTTTCGTGCGCACGGTAAATTGAATTTAGGAAACTTTTCGAACTGAAAAAAGAAAAGAAAATCGTTAAATCGTCGGACACAGAATTATAAACGAAAAGTTTCTACTTTTCTAATAAGTAATGATTAAAAGGGAAGTTAAAATCGATGGAAACAGTAATGGCGCTTTCCGTCGGAAGAAAAAACCGTAGATTTCTGTTGATTATGGTGTCGCAGTACACCAACTGATAATGCCTGCAATAAACGATACGATAAAATTTGATTCGAAATTATGTACCAAGAAAAATTTAAAAACCTCGTTATCGATGCAAATTTGTCGACTATGTTCGGATGACACCACCTGAGCGGATTCAACGGACTTGTGACCATTCTTTCAAACTTCAACCCTTGCAAGTAACTGAAACCTAGAAACAATTCAACCGATTAAAAATCACAAATCTTCTACATCATTCTTCCCCTTTTTTACCGTTAGTCATGTTGAGCAATTGATCGTGTCGAAAAATAAAGACGAAATACAGAGCTTGGCTTACGGAGTAAAAAATTCGGTGTAAATTAGGATCGATCGAGTTTACACATTCGTCCTGACCGTCGATGTACTCGTGGATCCACTTGGCTAAAATGTCCATGCACGTCACGACGACATCCGTGGTAATGAACGACGCGTGAGTTAGGAAACTTCCGATGTAATTAACGGCAGTTTGACGTACGACCGGCGACGAATTGGGATTCTCGACTTTTTTCCACAAACTGTCTAAAGCTGCCTCACACAACGGCTTATAAAAAAAAATTTAAAAGAAATTTTAGACAATCGAAAATAAAAAATAGTAAAATACTCACCAATTTCATGCTACACAAATAAAAAAGTATAAACGGCACGTGACTACATGCTTGAGTAGTTAAAATCCGATTATTAAACACGGACAAAACATCGGCGTACAATTTTTTCGTGGCCTCCCAGTTCAATTGATCTGGATATAAAAAAAAGTTTGTTAAATTCGATCTTTACTACGAAGCGCTTTATACACAAACCTTCGACGTAACAGGAGTCGTGAATAAAATTAAACAAGCATTTCATTAACGTATCGAGCGTGTTCATGGATTTCTGCATAACTTCCAGATCTTGAATTTTCTCTTGACTCGTTTCGGTTTTCAACTCCGATTCGGATATCACTTTTTTCGGTGTGTGAACCTACGATCCAAAAATGTAATTATTTTCACCTAAAATAAAAACCGAAACTAAAATAATTCTCACGTCTAATTGAATTATTTGATTAATAACTATATCCAGTATGTCCTTTTGTTTGAGTGGCAAGTAATTTATCACGTTTAATAAGTTGCTAACGTAATTCTCCTGGATGTTTACGTCGTGCAAATAGTAAGGGCAGTTTTTGCCGAGTACTGGTACAAGGTCGTTGGCCATCCTAAAGTGAAAAACGGATTAAATACGAGTCGATTTAGAATTAAAATTTTAAATTAATGTAAATTACATTGGAACCAGACGAGAAATGTCCGCTAACAAGTCGTGCACATGTTGCAAATCAACTTTTTCTCGACCGGAATTCAATTTACCTGTTTAGAATTAAAATAGTTTAAATTTAATTCACAATTTCTTACTGTTTTCTTACCTAATTCAAATTTTTTAACGAGCGTCTTGAGGACGATCTTCAAATAGTTTGGATGAACCGATATAAAATCCAAAACGAATGCCTTATATTTTTCGATGACCGACATTTCTTGATGTAACCAATCGATATTCTAAATATAAACAAAAAAATTGTTAACTAAAAAAATTAATTTACAATTACAGCTACAAACTTACTAAGACGGTCATGACCAATTCGTGACATTGATTTTTGTCTAATTTAGTCATGTTTTCTTTTAACTCGGAGAAAAGTGGCAGCAAACTTTTACTCTGAAAAAAAAAAAAATAAATAAATAAATAAAAAAAACAATAAATGCGACTCATAAATAAATGTAAACATACGTTACATTCTCCCGAGTTAAATTGTTTCATAAACGTTTGTTGTTTAGTCTCACGTCCCTGAAATTTAAAATAAATAAGATGAAAATAAGCATTAAACGAAAATATGGGATAATAAAATCACCTGAACCGGAAGACGGATCGTGGCTGCCATTGTGGCACGTGGTCAAAACTTCAATCTAAAAGTTGCGGTAAACGACGTGTAAATGTGGATCGAAGTGCACCAATCTCTTCGTATTGATAAATTAATTAATGTAAAATACCTCAACTGGTACAAAATATGTCCAGTCAGTTATAATATCATGTTCCACGCCGTGCTTCTTAGCGGCATGCGAATTGCACAATGTTGAAACATAATTGTATAGAGGCCGCCACTTTACTTTACTAAATAAAGAAACGACGCTCCCAAAGCGAGATTTAATGACATTATACCGAAATCGAGCAAAAAAATTTTAAATTAAGAATTTAAATTTAAAAAAAGCAAAAAAGCAAAAGTAAGATCGCTATCACTTTATTCACAACATTACAACATAAAAAAGTGGAATTATCAGTAACCAACGGTCATGAGTTTTGGATGGAGAAGTGAATCCAAAGATAGTGTTAACTGAAAAATAATTATATATTTTACTTTTAACATTAAATAAAACAATTAATTTAACTAACTTCTTCGGATACTTCCATTTGTGGTTCCTCGTCGTCCATTTCTTCCCAATTCAGTTCGAATTTTCCATTAGCCCCTTCGAAAAATGAATAAAATGTTTCAAAAATTATTTTGAGCAAACATTTTCTTACTTTGGGGCAGCGAGGATCTGTTTTTAATACATAACGTTACCGAATTTCCATTCATTCCGATTACTTTTCCTTCCTGAAATTCGGATACTTCCGGAGTGTAGGACTCAGACAAAACTAATTCCTGAATATTACAAAAGAAATCTTAGGCAAAGCGAAAAACACGGCATCAATTTATATAAATCAAACTTTGAAGGCCAAAATATCCCCGACTCGTGGAGGTCCTCGCAGCGGTGGAAAATCTTCGTAACTCTTTTTCCTGCCGTTTTCGTGCACTTCCTACAAAATTCAAATATTTAAAAATAAACCAAAAATCGTCATTTATAACAAACTTGAGTCACGTTTTGGGTAACTTCGTCTTCGACCTTCGAGTCCTCGTCGCACTCTTTACTATCGTCATCATTGAAACGAATGTGTTTATTCGGTTTGTGTGATTTTCCTCCTGTCGTACCTTCCGCATTTCCACTTTTTGGTTCTGTTTTGGTCTCTTTGACCGGAATTGCCGCAGCCAATTTCTTCTGCGTTTTACTCGGAAGTTGACGTCTCTTTTTCTTGCACGGTTCGGACGAGCCCGACTTGTCCAGAGGTTTTTTGCGATGATTATCGTAATCGTCCTCTTTTCTCCTCTTTTTTGATTTAAACGATTTATTCTGATTATTCGCGTCATTCGTTTTCGATTTCGTTTCTTCGTCTTCTTCTTTCGCTTTTAATCTAAAACGAAATAAAATCTTATTATTAAATCCAAAAATTGTCAAACTAAAAATTCACCTGACGGAAACGCAGTCATTTTCCTGTAAAATGCTGATCGTTTCGTCGGGAGTAAGCAAAAAGTCGTCCAAATATAAGTTAATCTCTTCTCGTTTCAAATCAAACCGATCACAAATTTTTTTCCTTAACCGTCTAATGCAACCGATTTTGTTGAAATCGACGAAAAACCAGGCATTTTCGCGATCGATGCCTTCTTCAAACCTGAGACGAATACGAATTCCGTTGCACTCCGGGCTCAATAGCTCCGAAATCTTATCACGACAACCCATTCCCTGCATTTTTGCTCGTGGGTTCGCGACAAACTCTGAAACATTTTTTACTCGCAATTTTACAGACACATGTCTTTGTATTCGCCGGAAACCTAACCGGAAACAATCGCTCGACGTAACGACGTCTTCCGGAGAAAATGTGAAACTCCAACTAAAGAAATAAAAATTACATCATATTTTTTGCAATTTCATCATCTTTATTAAAGCTATAGTGAATACACAACTGATAAATAACGTACAATTAATAATCAAACTGTTTTCTTATCACATCTGTTTGGAAAGCAGTCGTCCTTACGTCAAATTATTTATCAGCATTAAATTCACTTTACAATTATCTCAAATGTTACATAATGATGCATAATTTGTTCGCTTTGACGGCTTCGCGGAACTTTCCACTTTGTATCCCGTCCAGCAGAATACTCAATATCTGAAATACGCCTCATTTTATTTCGTGTATTTTGAGAACGTTTAAATTTAACTCACCTCGTCGTAATCTGGAAATCCTCCAAGTTTGAGCTTGGAGAAGATCAAGATTTCGTCATTCACGGTAATTTCAAAAGATTCTACCAGAAAAAAACAACGTCCACGTCATCATATCGATTAAATGTTTGTTTTTGCATTACCTGATCGACCCACGTTACCGTCGATGGACAAACCGGGTACGTCGTTCATAAGACGTTCGGCCAGTGCCTCGTAACGTGGTTTATAACCTCATCTACCGCTATTTTGCAAAGAAAGTAATAAAATTGTAACGAGTCATCAATAAACATCATCGAAAAACTTAACAATTTAAATTACCCACCAGTATTCCACGTAAACTTTCACCTTGACTTTAGCGTCTCCTTCCATTATCTATTTCTTAAAATTGCTTAATTTTAAGCTTATTTCAACTGCAGGAGTCCGTGAAAATTGTTGTTGTTAAATAAGGCAAAACTACGGCGTAATACGGAAGCTTCCCGACGACACGCTTATTTTTCCAGTTTCTTGTGCCTGCCACCATGAAGCGCCACCATTAAGCAGCGGCAAATTTAAAGCAGTGAAGAGGAGACTAGTATGAAATTACAAAAGCCAATCACCAAGCCTACATAAACGTCTGTTAGGGATAGCCCAGTGGTCTGGGTGACACCTAGCAGGCACACAAGACCCGGGTTCGAATCCCTGATCATCTGATGGGAAGAGAATACGGTCTTGCACGGAAAAAGAGATTTTTCCGGCGGTGGCGGTGGGTTATCCGGGTGGGTGGGCACTCTTTTTTGAAAAATTGTGTTGGGTTCAGCTCTTTTTCTTATTTTTCAATCCTTTCCTCATTTCTCACCTGCGTGCGCGGACGGGAGAAAGTTTTAGATCTCCGGAGCACACGCGAGCGTGTGTTGCGTTGCGCATGCGTGGTGTAAAACACCACGCAAGTCGTCGACACAACTTAAATTTTGATTTGCTTGTTTTGCTATTTGATTTATCAATTGCATGTCACTTGTTTACACCTGTCAGTTAATTAGTAATTATTAATTGTAAATTAATAAATATCACTTTGATCTCTATTTTACTTGTTTATAATCATTGTAATTTAATTATTTGTTTAATTATACCTTTATTTACTATTGTTTTAATTAAAAATAGGGTGATGTGCATTTATTGGGTTTTAAATTTGCTACTACTTAATGGTGGCGTCAGGAAGCTTCCGTACAAAACAACAAATGTGATGAGTATCCTAGTGACGCTATTCAACACCAGACGATGTCGTCATCCGAACAAACCATTTTGATTGGTTCGCGAATCGTCGGCCATCGTAAGCCTGAAAGATAGAAATCAAATAACTTTATTATGCATCTTCCTATTTAGGATACTCACCGGTGTAATTCAAACGATTGCGTAATGGCATCGATGACACGACTTTACCATTTTCCAAAATGCTCGATCGTACGGAGACGAGTTTTGCAGAAAAGGTTTACACGAAATAATACAATTTATAATCGACTCTCATTCATATGTTAATTTTTTCGTAGTTTTAGACTCGCATTTTGTAATGGGTATTGCGTGAAAAAACAACAATCGTCCGAAGACGACATCGATCCACCGATCAAATTTTCGACGAGCAAAGCAGCCAATTGGAAAGCGCGTTACTCCTTCGGGGTCCCCGAAAACTACGACGACAGTCGCAACCCGTCGCCGTGGTTCGAAAGTCTGGTCGTCAGATTGTCCGTCATCACGTTACTAGTCTACTTCTGCATCTTACGTGAAGAGAGCGACATCGACATCGAGTTGGGTAAAAATTCTATGGAAAGATTCCGAGAGATCCAAGAGCAGAACTCAAAAATGTAAAAATGTAATAAAAGTCGTTTTTCTTTTTTACTTATCTTTATTTGCTTATACACTTAATGAATTCTACAAAAAATTTATGCACCCAGTTTCCCATTACATCAAATTTCTAATAAGATTACACACAACATTTGCCGATTACGAACTACGTTTATTCAAAGTAAAGAAAAAAATGAACGAAAGTTACAAATAATGAAAGGGGGCAAAGAAAACAAATTGCAAATAAAAAAAATAAAAAAAGTGTGTGTAGTTAACATAAGATTCAAATGTTGATCCACTATTTGAAAAATCGATTAAATAAGTTAACTCTTCAGTACAAAATGACGACTCTAATTAAAACGAGTCCACTTGGGTCGATGTAGAAAAATCTGTTGACCTGATGATGAATACGAGAAATAAGTTGTGGTGGTGGTGGTGGTGGTGGTGGTGATGGTGACAAATCCAACACTGCACAAAACTCGCGTAGTACTTTTACGCGCGCTCGCCACGGATTCGTCTGGCCAGTTGAATATCCTTGGGCATGATTGTCACTCGTTTGGCGTGGATGGCACACAAGTTGGTGTCTTCAAACAAACCCACCAAGTATGCTTCGCTTGCTTCCTGTTAATTTAAAATAAAATTAATTTCTTAGTTTTTAATTTTTCAAAAATAATTACAAACCTGCAAGGCGCCAATCGCCGCACTCTGGAACCTGAGATCGGTTTTGAAATCCTGTGCTATTTCTCTTACGAGACGTTGGAACGGTAATTTTCTGATCAGCAACTCAGTCGATTTCTGATAACGACGAATTTCACGAAGGGCGACCGTACCGGGTCTGTAACGATGGGGTTTTTTCACACCTCCAGTCGACGGAGCGCTTTTACGCGCTGCTTTCGTCGCCAACTGTTTACGGGGTGCTTTACCTCCGGTGGATTTACGGGCAGTTTGCTTAGTACGAGCCATTTTTTAAATCTGCAAAGAAAAAATAAAAACGTAAATAAACCAATCACGTTCTCCTGCCAATCTCATTTGCCGCCATTTGCTTCCGGTTACGCTAACACACAAACAGGTCAACAATTTGAGAAAACATTTTTTAAAAACATTTCAACACTTGTTTATAATGTTATTTTAAAATTAATCTCCGAAACGTCGTGCCCAGAATAACACCATTTTCAAAGCCGACATAATGTCGACATTTCGCGATATCACAAACTAAACATACGCAAAATGGCGACCACATCAAATAAAAACAAGTAACGACTTGAATCGCCTTAAAATCGGCACGAACGCCGTAGACCGAGTTTTAAAATTATTCTAAACGCGTTAGCGGTCGACTTGGAAGCAAATTCGGCACAAACACATGTTAATTTGTTGTTGTTTTATTACCTTTCAGCAACGCAGGAGTGAGAGACGATATACCATAAAGCGTGGGATTAATCACAATGGCTTTCAAGTTCGAAAATGTAGACCATCTAATTATTATCGCGAATGACGTTATCAATAACGCCATTGGTCGAAAAATGACGTCACCTCCCGCGGATTGGTCGTTTAAGAGACATCTCCGATTGGCCTTACGCGAAAGAGCGCCCCTCTTCATTGGTCGATACTCGTCGCTCGTGATTGGTGGATAAATGAGATTCGGAATCCTGCTTTTAGTCACGAACGGAAAATACGTCTAAATATTCTAAAGAAATTCATTGTATTTTTTAATCTTTTCACAAATTCAATTAGAAAGCATTTACAAATCTTTTTAAATAATGGCCTACAATACTAATGATTTAGATTTAAATCGATAACAAAATGAAATTACATTGAATTAAT
Organism: Stenotaenia linearis; assembly: GCA_034700445.1. NCBI lineage: Eukaryota > Metazoa > Arthropoda > Chilopoda > Geophilomorpha > Geophilidae > Stenotaenia > Stenotaenia linearis. The sequence continues at coordinate 9,526 of JAQIXT010000535.1, read as the reverse complement.
AAAAATTTGATTTGATAATTATTCAACGAGCTTGCAGCGAAAAAATGACAAAGTAAAAATTCTGCTTCTCCTTCGCAATCAAATTACTTAAAAACCTAGAAATTTAAAGAAAATTGAACAAAAAAAAGCCCCTGAGGAAAAAAAAAGAGATAAAGTCAGTAGCGTGCTCGTCAAATTAAAAAAGAAAAAAAGAAAAGAAAACGACCTTTACGTTGAACTACGGGAAATGAAGCACAAATTTTAAAATCGGAGTCATAACTGTTGTTAGAAAATTTTCTTCTACAAAACCCACAATTACAATCACGTTAAAATTGGGCTCCAAAAAAACCAAAACTCAACTGTCGTCGTGTGCTTAAAATGGTCCCACCGGAATGTGTTAAAGCTCTAACTCAGAGCGAAAGAAAAAAAAATTTAAAAAAAAAAGAGCATAATAAAAATGATAATAATAATTAAAAAATCCTAAGCAGTTTTACAAAGACAATTAATAACACAATTTAAATTAGCTGCGGTTTTACCCCTATATTTTTTCTCGTATTAAAACATTCGAAATTTGCGTTTTTTCGTGTCAATTTCTAATCAAGAGTATTCCTTATAACTGTCATCGATAGAAAATTGGAAATATTTTTTCGTCGACCGAAAAAACGCAATTTCGAACAGCTAAATCTAAGGTACACATTTTTTTGTTGTTTTTTTTCTTTCTTTTTTTCAAATATTTTCCGACAAATGGGCTAAACTCGAATATAATACGTTTAATTATGATTTATTTTTTTAAAAAAAATCGTTATGTAAATGAAAGTAGTTTGAACCCATTGTATTTACACTTCGGTGAAAAATTTAGTAAATTTTTTCAGTTTTATATTTAAGTATCTCAGTATGCTTAGCACATCGTTCTATAACTTACACATTCACCGATAAAAATTTAAAGCAAATCAAAACAAAAAAGCAGCGTGTTCGAAACAGATCCTGCAAAATTATACAATTCAAACAATAAAGCTAAACTATTTAGTATTTCTAAATAATCGGACCAAATCAGCATCATCTTGTACATAAAATAATCAAATTTTCAATTTGTTAAGTAAACAAAATAACGTAAATATAAACAAATTTTCATATAAGTCTTTTGTTTTCAGTTGTGTTACTGGTGTAACGACGATCTTGTTGGATGCCGCCGAGTTTCACAAGAAAAATTAAGAAATAAAAATAGGGCGATGTCAGCAGAGGAAAAAGAAAAGGGGAAAAAAATTTCTTGTTGCACGGTACAAAAGAACTTGATTTTTGCAACCGACAGACGTATTTTAAAAAAGAGTCAAATTGACAAAATTAAAAATCCTATCTACTCGAATTATACCACCTAGCAAACACGATAAATGAATAATAAACCACATGAACTAACGTTGTTGTCGTATTTTTTTGAAAAAAATTAAAGTCAAAAGAAAAAGCTAAACTAAACCGAGCCTATAATGGCATCACTATGCTCGATCGTTGCACAATTTGCACACGACAGTACGGACACTCTTTTTGCGTCGGGGCGCACTGATTGCACAGCACATAATGATTACACGGCAACAAAGCGACGCTCCTATTCTTTTCCTCGCACACCATACACTTCATGGCCGTCCGATGATAAACAACCTGACAAACACAAACAAATTTTTAATTTCCGTTCTTTAAAAATCGATTTCGAGCGTTTTACTTTATCTACTCTATCCAAATCGTTCCTTAATTGCTGTTGTAATTGTTTTAACTTGCTTAAAGGAAGTGTATCCAGATCGGAAACAGGATGAAGCGCGTATAAAAATTGATTACTCTTGAAGTTGTCTAATTCTTTCTGCAAAGACAAACAAACCAATTATAAATTGACGAAAATCGATTCCATCTTATACATAAAAAACGACTAAGAAATTAGAAACAACGACACGGACATCGTTTATCTGTTGTTCTGTCAATTTTACTTTTCTATTTGCCTCTTCGGCTTCTCGTTTCCAGGCTTCGCACATCTGAAATTTCAAATATTTTTCTCATTTTTCGCTCGTCAAATCATTTCGTGCGACTCACATTTCTGGATTGAGCAATTCCTTCGTCCCACGGTGTCAATTTCATTCGATTGGCACACAATTCTTCCCTTAACCTTTGGTTTTCAGTTAAGCTGTTGACGACTAAAGGAGATTGGGGTCCTCTGTTATTAGGAGACATCTTTTGAGACGAGAAATCGAAAATAGCTCCGGCAGTCGGAAAGCTACCGAATTTTGTTTGACTTAAAAAATTTGCGGTGGCCTTTAAAAGAATTTTTAAAAATAAATACGACGTTAGAAAAATATTAATGAAAAAACCGACCTGATCGAGTTGTTGCGAGGATTGCGTCAGATGAGAAGAAGGAAGAAAACCAGGCGGTATGGAGGAAAGCGGGGATGAAGATGGCGGCGTTAAATTACTCAAAGGATGATTTCTATTTTCTATTAAACTGCTACCAGGAATCGTAACTGGCGCAGACCCTACAAGTAATCCCGACGATGCTAATGCTGAAATTACAATCAAATTTTAAAAAATTTAAATAAAAACCTCAATTTCGGTCATCGAACCTGAACTCGCTAAACCAGCGCTGATGGTACTGCTCACTGAATTTGAATCGTTATCTAAATCTTTTTCTAACGATGCCGATACGTTTATGTCATCCAGATTTAAATCGTCCAAAGCATTTCCTATTTTAAAAATTTTTAAAATTTAAAAAAAAGTCAAACTATTAATTTTTGTTTTCTTTTACCAACTACTGACTCCACCGTGTCACTTGCAGGATAAAAAGGTGGCGCCAAAGGTGATACAGTTGAACCTAAAGATGAGTTGAGGCTCGCAGCCGTATTCAAATGATGAGCTAAATATAAATTTGTTTTTCTTTTCGCTTTTTCTAATGGATCTAAAGTAGGATCGCCATCGATGGCTTGAATTTGTTTCCTAATATTTGCCTACGAATATTATTAAATATTAAAAACTAAGAAATGCAAATTTAAATTTAAAAAAAAATTACTTCTTTATCCTCCCTTTCAGACCCGGGAGCTTTTTGATACGAAACTTGAGATGTTGTTTCGGATGAAATACTGGAAGAACTCTGCGAGCGAGGTTTACCAATCGGTGTAGGAAGAATGGCCGTCTGGGTCTGAGTAAACGACCCATCATCCCCACATGATACGATCTACAATTATTATTTTTTTGTTAACAGATAAAATATACAAAACGTATAAAAACCTTACATCATTTATTGACTGATGATTTGATGAAGATTTGATTTGATTTTGAAACTGACTTCCCATTTTATTCTAAAAGAAAATAATAAAATTTAATTTTGATTTTTTAAATGAAATAAAATCGACTCACGATGCTAGATTGAATGTTGGAATTAGAGCTACTAGTATTTGCCACCGTATTTGGCAAAACATTTGATAAAATTGTTGCTAAATTTGTGCTACTATCCGGCGGTTGTGGAAGATCCCTCTGTGTTGTCATTTCCTCTGAAACAATAAACGGTTTCGTGTAAATAATCGGAAATAAAGCGAATAAAACAATGATCGATGCTTACGATCGATGTGAGCAAATGCACAAAATGCTCCTCTAGGGCAGAAACCTGCCTGCTGAATATCGTTGCATTTTGTTGATTTATAAATCTCAGGATGAAATTGCTGTTCCGTTCGCGTGTGACAGTACTGACAACTGTCTCCGTTCTCGCAGTTAACGGGATCACCCCATTCGTCGCCATGTTTCACATTCGGACAAGGTGTCGACCTGAAGTTCTCGTTTACGTTAAACAATTTTGAATTCCAAATTAAATTAAATTACCGATATTTATATTTCCGAGGGCTTCGTCTTCTGTCTTTGTTGTTATGATACTGTGGACACGCATATCCTTGCCGACACAACCGCGGCGGTTTTTTACATAATTCCGTCTTATAATTTGCTAAAACATAATTTGTATCTACAAAAATCGTGTGAAATTTGAAAATTGTAAAATTTCAAAAATTTTAAAAGTATTTTCTTACCTTGCCATTTCGGATCTTCGTTAGGTACTATTTGACTCCTTTCTTTGTCTAACAAATTCGTACCATCCTCTTGGCCTTCCATGGCCTGAATTTCGCGAATGTCGTAGACTGGAGGCCGTAAATCGTGAGCACCATGAGCAAACGCACAGTGAGGCCCATTTTTAACGCAATATCCCCTCGAATCGGTGTCGTGCACACAAATTCCCGTTTTGTAATACCTAAGATGATATCTTCTTTCAGTATCGCCGGCTGTTCTGTGTAAAAATGGGCAACTGGGGAAACAAATAAACGTATTAGTTTCACTTTTCTGACAAAAATCGGTCGAAAGCGATATTCACGTGACTTTAATACACGATAGTGAATCGGGCAGTTGATTTACGTTTCGTTCGCGCGATAAAATCGACGATGCGTTAACGTAAATGCAATTTTCCGACGAAATTAAATGAGAAAGAACCAAGTCCGCTCGCGAGCAACGTGAGGAAAAGATAGAAGGGAAACGAAGCAAACTCGTTGTCACGATCAAACATGGCGGGACAACCATGACGTACTTTGTTTACAATTCAAGGCGCCATCACGTTGCTCGTAGGCAGCTTCGCGAGTCGCCACCCACATCGTCCGCCACCCGACGCACGAATCGTCGCCGACCGACGGCGACGAAACGATCAAAGTTTTAAAAACGAGAAGCAGCGAACGTGTCGCGAAAAAAAAACGCCAACTACGCCTATCGAGTTGGCTTCACTGCTCTAACAAGCATGGCCGACGATGATTGGTGGCGGCCTGGTGTCTTGTGTTGCCATACTCACTCGTCTCCGTCGGGACAAATGCCCGTCGTCTCATCGTATTTCGTACAATAAACGTCCGGGTTGTAATTGAAAGTACCGTCTCGCCGTCGAATGGGCCGTCGACGTCGCTGATTCATGAAATGCCAGTAGAAACAGGTGAAGGGCCTGTGCTGAGTACATTTGTGTTGCAGGAAGAGCGGACACTGCTCGACGCGAAACTCTTTCAAATATCTGAAAGACAAAAAGCTCCGTCAATTAACTGGCTATCCGATCGGAAATTCCGAGCGCCGGTCGAGCGAAAACACGACTGGTGCTGTCATGTTCTCACTCACGTGTAGTGTAATGGCTTCTCAGTTTGTGTAGTAAGCGTCGGTTTCGCCTCAGACGGCATTTTGGCTCGAAATTCATGGCGCGCTCGTCATTTTTGCGCAGAGCACGCTCACCTCAACGCTGCGCGCCCATTCGTCCACGCCCATCACGTGATATTTAAAGGCGCCCTATCAAGGTCATCGACGCAACAAACGCTCTATCTCGCTTCTTTTTGCACCGTCTCGCAGCGACAAAATTAACGTTTCTCACTCGTTTTCACCTTTATTCGACCCACCCGCGATTTTTACGACCATTCAATCCACTTTTCGTGACGAATTCGAAAACTCGGCTCGTCCGAACGCGTCGGCTGACAAGCGCAGCTTCGAATCGCGTTTTTGGCGGGGAATAAATTCGTCACCAGGGTTTATACAATTAAAATTTTGCGCGCACACACATTTTGCGATTGTCACGATCCTCACCTGTCTATCAAATCCGATTGCGGCTCGAGAGTGTCGGACATAATAACAGCGAGTTAATCGACACCCAGCTGGCGAACGAGTCGATTGATCATCTCTTTCGTCTGCAAAACAATGAAAACGATCACTCACGATTGCGTGTTCGGGTCCGAAACCAGTCGTACGGAGTGACGGGGCAGAGAGAGACGCATTTTTACCTGTTTACGTCCAACAACGCACAAGGGTCTGGCGTTGGCACGCCGCCGTTTCCTTAAATATTTCCCGACAGCGGCGGTCCAAAGGACGTCTACGTCGTTTCGAACTTTTGCACAGAGTGGTAAAGCATTAACGGTACGTACACGTACATTGCAGTTACGGCACGTGCTTTTTTCCTCGTACTTGCGATCGACTCCAAATCGAGCTCGCTTGCCCGCCGCCCCATCTGGTGGGAAAAACTTTATTCGCTCCCACCCGACCTACGCCATTTTTTTGTTTGTAAATTTCCTCGTCGGTTTTCCTTTGTTCGCTTGTTTTGCTCGCGAAAACAAAAAACCAACATGTGTTGTGTATTAAAATAATCGAATAAAACGCTTAAACTCGAATGACACTCGTAATTTTATCTTTTATTTTTTTCTAAACGATTTTACACTAAAAAAATTGAAGATTGTAAAAATAAATTTAAAAAATTTTTCAAAAAAAAAGTCGTTGGAACGAATCTCTTTATCAAATTAAAAAGGTAAATGTGTCGATTGGCTCGGATTTGTTTGTCGATCGGTTGAGTCATTGACGAGAGGGCAGCCAGCGAGTCGCCGCACTAGCGTCACCCTCCGTCGAAATATAACAACGCGTTCATTAAGGTAATTATGCTGAATGATTAGGAGCGAGTAAAAAGCGTAGCGAACAGGATGGGAAAAAACGAGCGAAGGAAATGTACTCGGGTCGAAAGAAATGGCGTGAGAACGAGGGACGAATAGACGATCGAAAACATCAGCATCGCGGAGGAAGGCGATCGACGTAATCGGCGACCCCGTAGCAGCGAACGAGCGACACGATCAGACGTCGTCAGATCAGCAGCAGCGCAGTCGAGTAGACGAGCGTCCCTAGGCCGAGCGGACGGGGACACGGGGACGGGGGCGGATCTGAGCCGCTGCCTGGCCGGCGTGCCAGCCACCGCCGCCGCCGGAAAGCCGCGCAAAGCGGGCTCGGGCGTCGGGGCGCATTCGGCGTCGAGTGCGAATGCGAGTGCGGTCGCGGGTGACGTGTTCGAGCCGCTAGTCGAGACGAGCTACTACTCGCGACGTATGACGAAACGACGAATGGGAGAAGGCAGGCCCGAAACGTGGAACGAACTCTGGCAGAACGAGCCGTTTCTCGCGCTTTTTTTCCTCTACGTGCAGCCGACCGAGCGACGCGTCCTGGCCCAGGTGTGCGCCAAATGGCGGGACGTGCTCTACCAGCCGGTCTTCTGGCACGGCATCGCGCCGGTGCTGCGGTGCCGCGAGCTCCGGTCCAAGCCGTCGCTGCGCAAAAGCATCTACGCCAGCATGCAGCGTCGGGGACTGGACAGCGTGTGTTTGGTGGACGCGTCGGACGACGACGTGCACGACCTCATCAACAACTACTCGGTCACGTCGCAAGCCACCAAGCCGATTCGTCGCGTGGCTCTGCGCTCCTCGTCCGTCACCGACAAGGGGCTCGAGATCCTGCTCGAACACATGAACAGAGCGACGCACGTCGAACTCACCGGGTGCAACGAGATCACCGAAGCCGGTCTGTGGGCGTGTCTCAACCCGCGGTTCGTCGTGCTCACCATTTCCGACTGCATCAACGTGGCCGACGAGAGCATCAACGCCGTCGCTAAGTTGCTGCCGTTCTTGAGGGAACTCAACTTGCAGGCCTATCACGTGACCGATTCGGCACTCGCTTACTTCAGCGAAGTGCAGGCCGCCAATTTACGCACGCTCCGTTTGCGATCGTGTTGGGAGGTCGGTTTTCCATTTTAAAAACTCACAAAAATTTAATCTCTTTTTTTCGTCGCAGATAACCAACCACGGATTGGTGAACGTCGTCAACTCTCTGCCGAATTTGACGGTCCTCAGCTTGAGCGGCTGCAGCAAGATAACGGACGACGGGGTCGAATTGATCGCGGAAAACCTTCGAAATCTGCATTGCCTCGATCTGTCGTGGTGTCCCCGAATCACGGACGCCGCGCTCGAATACATCGCGTGCGACTTGACCAACCTCGAGGAACTCACTCTGGACAGGTGAACCTCTTTCGTCGCTCGGAAACCTGCGGATCGATACGTAAATAATATTGTTTATTTTTTCAATTCTCTCAGATGCGTTCACATCACCGACATCGGTGTCGGGTATCTGTCGACCCTCACGTCGCTCACGGCCATGTTTCTGCGTTGGTGCACTCAAGTCCACGACTTCGGACTTCAGCATCTGTGCAGCATGCGAAATCTCAGAGTTTTGTCGGTGGCAGGTACGAAAATCGAGGAAAAATAAGCAAAAACGAGGGAAATTGATCGTAAATTAAAAATCGATAGGTTGTTCGCTATTGACGTCGAGCGGTCTGTCGTCGCTCATTCAGTTACGTAACCTCGAAGAATTGGAGCTCACGAATTGTCCGGGCGTATCTAAAGAACTGGTCGATTATCTCAAACAACACTTGCCCAAATGTCTCGTAATAGAGTGAACTTATCACACCGTATCACCGTGTAAATAGTTTAACATTTTAATGGATCACAGATTCATCATTTGTACAAGAAAAAAATATTCCGACTCGCGTGAGTCATTCGACGGATCGAAATTCGTGGTTCCAGAACTCGAGAGTCGATGATAAGATCGATTTATGCGCGGTTACCTTCCTCGAGGACGGCGAAGACATCTCGTGGCGAACGAGTCAATTATTTGCTCCACCAATACAGCGGTCCCAATCCGGGTTCGTTGATCGATCCCTGAATTTATTTAATACCGTACTTTAAAAAAAAAAAAATCTTGTAAATCGATAATTTGTTTACCGTGATTAAATACGGCACTTTAACGTCGTCGGGCGTCAGTTCCGTCGAATCGGGACCACTGGGACTCGTATCCACGAACGTTTCATCCACAACTCGAAACCTCATTTGAATAAATAATAAATATCATCAATGGATAAACTCAAGTTCGAATAAATTATAAATTATATCTACTGATAAATCTTTTTTTCTTTATTTATTTATTTACCTGATTTCGCCGTTGGGTTCGACCGATAATTCGTGTTTTTCGTCGTCGGAATAATATTCCCAAATCCAAATCTGCTCGGATTCGACGCTAAATGAAATTTAATAATTTAAGTTTTATCTTGGAAAATATCATAATAAATTAATAATTTTACAATCGTGATGGATGTTGAAGTGCGTCGGGTGGAATTATAATGTCTTCGAAAAAGCCGAGAGAAACTGGAAGAAAGCCAGCGATATTAGTTTCTGAATATTAAATTTGCTTGTTTTTGATATACCGTGGATTCCCTCCGGACTGCATTTTTTGATTTTCCCAACCAAAATTTCGTTTACGAAGGGCCTGAATACGACGTACCGAAACACAACTAAAAGTAAAGTTAACTTCGAATGCTAAATAAGTTATTGAATGACATTTACCTTTCGTGTGCGATGCACCGTCACCAGGAACTATGAAAGACTCTCCTAAACTAGAAATGTCGAATAATGTTATGCAGAGTCCAGTGTTGTGAACCACCTGAAATCAAGTGAAAAGTTGTTACATCATAGTGGAAAATTTTGAATTGACGTGCACCTTATTCGCCAGTTTTTTATTCAGCTCTTCAGAAACAGCCTCGTGAGATGAAATTCCAAACTTTGAAGGTGGAATACGAACTGTCGCGGTAAATTCCGTTAATATAAACATTGCTCTGACTAGTAAACACGTGCTGCGAAAAACCGGGTCGAAA
>JAQIXT010000534.1:0-31482 GCA_034700445.1 Stenotaenia linearis | reverse complement strand
AAACCCATGCAATTCCTTCATTGGAGATTAAGCAATTTAAAGGTAACGAATTTCAAGATAATTCACGTGATTACACATTTTTGTATCACTAAATCAAGTATAACTTCATTTTTATCAACTTTTAAAACTTTTTTTAAAAAACTTTTTATTAAAACTTTAACGCCCACATTTGAAAAAAATTGTTACACATAGAGAGTTCATTTTTTTTATATAAATAGTCGAGGAATTTATTCGATAACATGTAATTACACATTAGGAAATGTTGTGCGAATTTTAAATCAGTTTACGTAACTTTTTCATGTTTATTTATAATAAAAAAAATGTAAACTGCGCACAAATTCAATTAAACGTTTTGATGTGACAGAAATGATTTTTTTTTAATTGATTGGGAAAGGGAGATAAGAAACACGTGTGTGAAATTGATATAAAAGTCGTTAATACAAGGTGCAAAAATTTGATAAATTTTTTAACTCTGTTTATCACTTATTTTTCATTTCATTTATTTTATTTATTTATTTTTCTAGAAAACGAACCGAGGTTGCCTATAAGACCCGCTCCCGCACCGCCACTGCCTACAAATGCCAAAACAAACAGGTAAAGTCGTTAACGGACGTTTAATTTCGTTTTTAATGTCTGTTTGTTTATTATAGGGAGCCGTTGGTGAAATCAAAGTCGCAAGGTGATTAAATGTTTTTTTGTTTTTGTTTGTTTTATAAATTATAAAATTTTTTAGATAAACAAAGCAACGAGAGAAGCTCGAAGAGAATGTTTCTCTTTAAAAAACACAAGGAGAATTCGAATTCTACTAATGCAACGAACAACGAAGTCAAACAGACAACAACTGAGAACAAAAAAGTGAGTTTTTGGTTGAAAATTGTGTTTTTTTTGAGATTTTTAATTTTTTTTTTTTGAAAAAAATTTTAGAAGTCAAAATGGGGCCCGACTATAATAAGACCAGTAACCGGACAAAATGTAAAGAAAAAACTTCCGCCTCGTCCACGTAAGGAAGAGAAATTAGACTTTTATCTCGTTTATCTCTTTGATTTATTGAATTCTGACAGCACCGCCTAAAATTAGCAGTGGAAATGGAGTTATTTCAGTCTTCCCGTTGGTAATTTGATTAAAAATCGATTTAAAATTTTATTTAAAAAATGAAAAATTAATTAATTTTTTTATTCAAGGATCCGCCAAGTTACGAAGAAGTTTTACGATCAGACACGTCGTCATTTTACGAGCACTTAAATGCACCGCAATGCAATCGAGTGAGTTTAGCGCCTAAAAAACGTCCACACAAATCGCAAGCACCGCCAGTGCCTAACTTAATGGACCCGTTTGATATGTTCGTTGATCAAAGGACATCGCGGGATGATTTGGACTTCCCGTTGATAGATTTTAGCGCTTCTCCGACTCCAGTGCCGCTGCTAGAACGTAAAACGTCTCTACCGAACGATTTGTTAGAATTAGATGAAATATTTAGTGCTTCGACTGGGATTAATGAAGTAAAAGACGGTCAATCTAGTCATCGTCAGAGACCAGTGCCGAAACCGCGTTTGTCTTTGACGAGAAGTGCGAGTGTGGATGCGGATGAAAGGAAAAAGAGCAGGTGATTTGATTGAAAATTTGAATGAAATTTATTTTAAAAATTTAAATTTTTAAATTAATTTTTTTAGAATTGATTTGGAGGGTCCGGCGTTGCCACCAAGACCCGATTTGCAAGTCGAAGAACCGGTTGAGTTTATTTCTAGTAATTCACCGAATTTTCCGCCACCAGCATTACCGCCGAGACCAAAAAATTATACGGTAAATAAGATTTTGAGTTAAATTTCGTGGAACTCGGCATTTGGTTTGCTTTGTGCGTTTTGTTATTCTATTTTCGCTTTGCCCATTTTGCCTTTTCAGGATTCTTTCTCACAAACGGACGATTTAAAATTCCAGGTTCGCATTCAATTTCTTACTGCTTTTCTATTTCATCTCATTTCCAAACTCAAATTTGATTTTTAATAATTTCACTTAACTTTTTTACTTTAATTTCAGAGAAGTGAACCTCATGGAGTTGCGTTGTACGATTACGAAGCAACTCAAGACGACGACTTATCGTTCAAAGTAAAAAAATCAAATTCAATCCAAAAAAATAATAAAATAACAATTCAAATCGATCAGGTTAGTGACGTAATCACATTAATCCATCGCATCAACGATGAATGGCTGTACGGCTGCTTAGGGGACCGCGAAGGAATGTTTCCACGCTCATTTGTACAGATCATCATTCCTTTACCGGACGACCCAGAGGTAAAAATTAGAAAAAAATATTTAATTAATTAACTAATTAATAATAATTCTTTAGTTTCAAGAAGACGGTTCCTCGCCGTTGAGTGGACCGCGTTGCTTAGCGTTGTACGATTTTATCAGCGATCATGAAGACGAGTTATCGTTCCGAGTAGGCGATATGATTCGTTTAGTTGCTCGAATAAGCGAGCATTGGATGAAAGGGATGTTGAATGACCACATTGGTCTCGTGCCTTCCAATTTTGTAAGAGTTATAGAGGATTTACATGAAATTTAGATGTTATTGATAAATTGATATTTTATAACTAATATATGACCGAATTACTAAAATATAATGTGAAAAAGATTTTAGACAGCTTTTATCTTTCTTAAATGATATATTAATATATAAAAATAATAAAATTATGTATTAAAATTTACTTACTTTATTTTTTTTTTTATAAAATTAAAATATACATGAAAAATTTCAAAATTTATACTACATTATAAATAATTATTACACATGTTAAGATTCTTTAATTAGTATCTTGCAGAGGGTGCAAATTCTCTTTCCCAGGATGGATAAACGCCTTGGACGGATCGAATCGACGTTTTCCTTGAGCAGTTTCCAATCGTTCGTTTTTCTTTTGTAATTTCAGGTTTAGTTCACGGTATTTGCTGACTTCCTAATGAAAATAAGTAAAAAATTGGATTAATTCTTTAAATCGTTGTTTATATTTAACAAATCTTACTTTTTTCATATCTATTATCTCTTGTTTCAACTTAATCACGTGATGAATCTTTTGTTTCTGATTTTGGTGGCCGAGTAAAGCGGCGTATTGTTTGCTCATTTTTTCAACTTCACTGTAAGCTTCGCTGTTATCACACAAAAGTGCATTCTTTTCTGCTTCGAACATGTCAAGTTGGGCTTGGAACGGCTCCACTTTGGCCCGAAGTTCCTGGAACATTTTTTTCCACCTATTGTGTAACAAATGTTGACATATATTAATAAAATTGTATTCTTCGATTAAACAATAAAATTACTTTGCTTTTTCTTCCTTTTCAAGCGTGAATTTCTCTTCGGCTGAACTTATTTCCTGCAACCAACTGTCCTTTCTGTTTTCATACCATTCAAGATTGGCTTTATACTTATCCAATTCATTCTTCATCCACACGTTTGATTCGCGAATTTCAGAAATTTCCCTTTTCTGCTCAGAAATATACTTTTGTTGCTTGTTACACGATTCGGTTAATTTGTCCAATTCATCTGTTTTTCAAAAAAAAAATTAAGTTAAAATTTTTTTTTTTTAAATGAATTTTTTACTTTTAAATTTGAGCATTTCGTGCAGTTTTTCTTCTTTATCCATCAGTATTTTTTCGAGTTGTTGACGACGAGTCACCATTTCCTCGCACAAACTCTCAGCTTCTTGTTTTTCTCTTTCCAACTCGGCGATGCAGTTTTCCTTTTGAGTTATCTGGGACTCGAAATCCAAAACTCTGCAGGTCAATTCTTGTTGTACGTTGAGGATGTCGCTCGAGTGTTTGGTTAACTCGTTGATTCGATGTTCGTTGTCAACTACGATGTTCTTCATGTTCAAAACTTCTTCCTCTAAGTTACAATTATCTTTGACGAGCGCGTCGATCTCGTTTTCTTTCGCCGAAAGTGTTTCTCTCATTTCGTTCACGCGTTGAACTAAAACTTCACTTTCTTCGCTCGTTTTAATCAGTTTTGTTCCCAATTCACCGTTTTCTTGCGAAATTTTAGCCATCTCGGCTCTCTTAACGTCGAGTTGATCTTGTAATTCTCGATTTTGCACTGAAATTCCTTCGAACATCAAATGCTTTTCAACCAACTCGTCTTCAACTTTCCTCATTTTGCTGTACGTTTCAGTCAACATCTCGTCCTTTTCATTCAACCGCTTCAAACTATTTTCACACGCAGAATTCAATTCGTCAATTTTGCTCTCGCGTTCTGAAAGTTTCGATTCCAAAACCGCTTGAATTTCCTTCTTTTCTTCTATGCACTCCTCTTGCCTCTTCAACTCGGCCTCCATTTCCTTTTCGTCTTGCAGAACTTCTTCGTAAGTCAAATTCAAAGCGTTCAACTTATTTCCCTGCTCCGTATAAGAGGTTTCCAAATTTCTACACTTCTCTTCCAAATTCGCGTAATTCGCAGTGAGTTCCTGCAATTTGCACTTCGATTCATCCAACGATTCTTGGGTTTTCACCAACTTCTCATCGATACCACACTTCTCTTTCTCCATCTTCTCCACCTTCACAACCAAAACCCCCAACTCGTCTTCCGAAGCGGACAACGTCGATTCTAAATTCGCATAATTCTCCTTCGCTTCTTGCAGCTGCCATTTCAAATCCTCGATGCACTCCTCGTTTTTCTTCAATTCTTCGTTAATTTTATTTTCAAATGACGTTTTATCTTTTACAACTTCTTCGCATCGTTTCTCTAATTCGGTTCGCGATTCTCGTTCTTTTTCGACTTGTTTTCTTTCCTCTTCCAAATCGATTTCAGCGTTTTTATTTTTTTCCATCAAATCGCCAATTTCTTTTTCCATTGCTGATTTTTCTTCATTATTTTTCACCTCCGAATCTTTATACGTCTCCAAATCCTGCAGTAAACTGTGGGTTTCACTCCTACATTCCTCCATTATTTTATTCAGGAAATCTTTTTCTTCACAATGACGACTTTGCTCTTCTTCCATCTCGAGATGAAGATTGGAAATCTTTTTTCTAAAATCATCGATTTGTTTCTCCAATTCAACTTTATCGCCGTTTAATTTCGCTTCCAATTCCTTATAATTGTCCAATTCAGTTTTCAGTTTGCCACACAATTCCCGTTCCTCTTCACAAAGACTTTGCGCTTCCTCTACATTGATGCGAGTAATAGCAATCACATCCTCCAGAATGGAGATTTCTCTTACCAATTCCTCTTTATCTAAGATTAATTTCATTTCCAATTCCTTTTGGGTCTCCAACTCATTCCTCAACGCAGTTTGCACTTCATTCAACAACTCCAGGTCCTTTTCATAACGACTTTGCTTTTCCTCCATCTCTTCTCGACTGTCATAAATCATTTTCTGCAATTCGTCGATTTCTTTCTCAAACTCCAACTTCTGAGCGTTTACTTTCGTCCCAAATTCCTTTTGTTCCACCAATTCTTGTTTCAAAGTCTCCACTTCCTTCATCGCATCGTACCACGTCTCTTCGACTGTGTTTTTCTCCTGGCAAATGTCGGATACTTGATTTTCCAACGATTTAATAGTGTCGCAGTAACCGTCGCATTGAACCTCCAATTCCATGTTATGTTCCTTTAAAAGTGCGATCCTGTCGTTCAGTGTATCTTTGTAAGCTTGAAGTGACGAGCCACAAGCCAGCGAAGATGCGTAACGTTCTTGAGTGTCAAGGGACTCGCATTTTAATTCGTGGATTCTCTTCGTGTTCATTACGTGCTCGATTTTTAAGTTTTCGATTTCTTCACACACAATTGCGTTTTCCTCCGGGTAATCGGAAATTTGGAGTTTCAAAGCTGAATTTTCCCTCTGGAGAGCCGCAATTGCTTCTATAAATCAAAAACAAAGTTAATAAAAATAAATTATAAATAAAACTCTAAGTTAAACCTTTTAAAGTTTTCATTTGGTCAACTAGAGGTTTCATATTCTGCAATTCGGTCATTCTTTCTTCTACAAAATGTAAAAAAAAAATTAATTTTATTTAATTTTATTATTTCGAAAATAAATAATTACCTAAATCATTTTTTAAATCAACTAATTCACTCTTTAAATCCGCAATATCGTGTTCTTTTGCGACCAACTGACCGCGAGCATTTGCCAAATCGACGTGGATTTTATTCTTCTTCATCCCGGTATTCTCTAATATCCCATTCTATAATATTTAAAAAAATTAAATTTCAATTTAACATAAAAAACAAATATATTACTTTAGTTTTCAGAATAGCGTTTGACTTTTTCAGCTCCTTCAACTCTTTCTCATGTCCAGCGATACTTGACTGTAAACTCGTTTTAATCTTCATCAAAGATTGTTGCTTGAAATTCAATTTTTTTATTTCCTCATCTTTGAACGCGATATCTTTCAACAGGAACGACCTTTCAACCACAAGACGACGACACTTAAATAGAATAATTTAATTAATAACAAATTCAAATGCAAATTCAAAAAATAAACGTTACCTGAACTTCGATTTCCTTAAATTTGATCTGCTGAGTGGAATCGGAACCCAATCTTGTTCCACGCACCTTTTTAATCGTCGATGGAGTCGGCGGTATCGTAAACACCGAATCATTAAAACCTGTATAAAATATAAAAAGTTATTTATTAATTTTTTTTCATAAATATAAATGATAATGCAAATAAACGCAAATAAATTTGAGTAACTGAAAACGCAAACAAACCTCTGGTATTTTTTAAATTCACATTTTTCTGCGAACTTTTATTTACGGGCTCTGAAACTGGATACACAGGACAAACGGAGTATTAAAACAAAGCACTGGGGTTAATAAGCAGACATTAAAACATCAATAGAACTTACTCTCAACAGGAATCTGCTTATTTTTCGACATTATAAAATTGGTGGTTCGATCTAACAGAGTACCACGCGAAGTTTAAACAAAATTCGGTTTAAATTTAGCAGATGAAAGTTTGAAGATACAAGCGTTGTAGAATCAAGCGATTGGAGGATTTAATTTGTTTTTAACCAATAGCAATTCACTATTGTAACCGTACACGGGGCGGTATGATGGATGACGTCATCACACCCAGAATGCTAGGGTGAGGTTTGATGACGTCATAGAACAAACTCCGCCTACCTCCCGGAACGTCAACTATTCTCACTACCAAAATCACCACCAGGGTTGGCAACGCAGACTAACTTTCCTTAGGAGTCTGAGGTATCATGTGTTGTCCAAATATTCCTTTTTAATTATTGATTGTAATCAAAATGTTGAAAGAAGTAATAGATAATGTGATTTCTGCGATCCAACAAGGTAGAGCCGATGTTGTTAGATCATTAATTTCATTGAGCGGAAATGGTGAGTTAATTTTTAACTCCTAAATTCCCCAAAAAAACTTAATTTTCATTATAATTTTTATAATTTTAGGTGATAATTCAGTGGCAGACGACGAATATGGAACAAATAATTTTATTAATAACTTAGTAACCGAAGAAGGAACTTTATTACATCTTGCAACTAAGGTATTTTCAAAATTCGAAAAGCAAATAGTTTGTTTACTTTAATATCGAGTGATGCTATTAACTGTTTATTACTCCAGTTAAATCAAACAGATATTGTGCGATTATTACTTCTGGCTGGAGCAGATCCAGGTGTTCAGAATGATTCTCAGCAAAACGCGATCGAATTGGCGAAAAGTAGTCAAATGGAAACTGTCTATATGGAAGAATTATTGAAAGCAACTGCTGAAAAAAAGTAACATAATTTAATAGAATTTTATTTTGTGATTATTATATTTTTTTATTTTAAGTATTGGGCGGATTTGTCAGTTAATTGCAGCTGGAGTAGACGTGAATTGTATAGATAATCCTAAAAGTGGAAATACAGCTTTACATTGGGCTGCGACGTACGCAAATAAAGATGTGGTAAAGTGTTTATTGGGTAAATGAAAATATTTAATTATTGATTCATCGTAAATGGTTTTTTTTTAAAAATTTTAATTTTTTTTTAGATAGAGGTGCGAATATTAATTCGGTTAATACGTTTGGAGTTACTCCATTGCACGATGCAGTTCAACGAAACGATCTCGAAATGATCAATGAATTGATGATGAACGGTGCTGATCCACAAGTAAGAGCGATCAAAGGGTAAGGAAGTAGTAAATGTAGAGATAAAATATTGAATTTGATGTAAATTTTCGTGAAAATAGGAAATTTGCTAATAAAACTCCATTGGATTTAGCGTCTTCATCGCAAAACATTATGGAACAAATCGCCAATTGTTATAAAAATGGCGGTGAGTTGATCTATTTTTGAATTTGTTTTGTGTATTTATTTATTTTGTTATTTTTAACCACAGACATAACATCCGATGTTGAACTTGGGAGCAATTCCGCGAATTCGTTGGAATCGTTGACGAGTGGGAGTCGAGACACGGCTTTCAGGTTATCGTTGTCATCTTCAGTTACGAAAGAGGAAATTAACGAGTCTCAGCTCAGTTCTTCGTTCAGTTCAGCTGCTTTTGACAATAAATTGAATTTCATTTGGCCGAGACCCCAAACCATAATGCAATGGGAACAATCCGAGTTCACGTTAAAGGATCTGATTCACGTTTATATCATTCCCGGAAATGATTCGAGTATTTATCATTACCAAAGTTGCATTTTAGCATTTTTAGGTATTTAATTTTGTTATTTTGTAGGTTATTTACATGACATTTTATCTTTGTGGGAAATTGGTCAATCAAAATTAGAAAAACTCGGATGTAAGTTCAGTCTTGAGGGATTATTACTAAAAAACAAAAACGATGATGAAAATTGGCTATCGATTCACATTAATAGCAAGTTATTTCGTTCCGCGCATTCGTATAAACTAAGAATTAATTCTAAAAAGGTTAAAATCATTTAAATTTATTCATCAAATCGATTTTAACGAAATTCAATTTTTAGATAAGTATCGTTGCAAGCGATAGAAATGGTTTCCACAACGCTTTGGCTACTTTATTGCAGTTAGTTCGACTGTTTACGTACGAACGAGTCATTCCACACTTAACTGTGCGTTTTTTACTGAGTTTTTAAAAACTTTTTTAATTTTGATTTTGTGATTAGATCAGCGATTGGCCATCGACAGTGTATCGAGGAGCAATAGTTGACATGACCGCTAATAGAAGAGTTTTGACATTGGTATGGAAAATTAATTTAAAAGAAAAAATTTTTTAAATAATTCTATTCCTCGATTTTAGGAATCAATGCTAAATTTTGTAGAAACTATTTCGCATTTAAAAATGAATCAACTATACTTTTACACACAATTCAATGAAAAAGCGTCGGGATTATCGTATTCCAGTTGGTATAAATCAGAAAATAAATTCGTAATGATAAAAATATATTTTTATAAAATTATTCTAGTGATGTAACAACGTTAGATCATTTTTGTTACCAACATTGTGTGCAACTAATTCCAAGTATAGACGTCAAACACGATGAAATTTTTCATTTAGACGAATTTGTTGCATTTTTACATGAATATTTATCTCATTTTTCAGATATCAGGTAAAATTTTTATGGTTTTCATAACGATTTTTTAATTTTAATATTTTGGTTTAGTTTCCTCTTGCTTGGACCAAATATAACATCATTTCTATACCTCGAGTCATTATTAAACGACGTTGCTTCACTCTTTCATCTGCCAAAAAACGTTACCCTTATATTTTGCGTCGATGATGTAAATTTAGGATTACAACAGTCGCTGCCTGAAAATTCATTCCTATTTTACTACAATTCACAGGTAGAAAATATCTAATTTAAATAATTAAATGAACCTGTTGTTACATCATGTTCTTTAAGAAGTTATTTTAGAACGAATTAATAACAGGGATAATAAAATTGTAGACAAGAGGAATGTGATTTGTAGTTATAATCACGTTTGCGATAATCTACTAATATTCAAATTAATTAATTAATTATTAATTAAATTAATATATTAACATAATTTAATTCATTTTTTCCTTTTAGGTGAATAGCGATGTTAAAAATTGCTGTCAAACAGCTCAACAAATGGGGTAAGATGATTTAAAATGTTTTTATTTTGTTTAATTTTCATTTCTTAGCATTTCTTTTGGGATTTTAACTCGTACGACAACATTAGAAAGGTTTGTTTTTTATGTTTTTGTGTTTAAATAAATAGAAATTAATTATTTTTGTTTTTATTTTCAGTTTAACGGGTTTGCCAGACGCAACTAACAACATCAACTTGAACGCAGCTCAGTATTCAGATCTTGGAATTGCTTTTGTAAACGGCGATTGGAACGAACATGTATTTCCATTACCTTCGGTGTTTTCTTGGCCGAGTTTGGCAGTTACAGCTGCTCTTGCATGGAATCCAGCGTTTCGATTGGTTCGGAATGAAATTTATTGAGAATTTACTTTTATTAAATTTTATTTCTCTAGGATGGTCCTAAGGAAACAATTGCTGATATTTTAAACATACACGTGTTTGAAGATGAGAGCCACAAAATAGGGGATGTGCTTTTAAGTTTAGGCCATTCGGAATGGCTATTTCAAGAAGTTTTTCGTAAAGTTGAATGTATTGAAGAAAAACAAACGGTGTTATTGGAATTGATTTTAGCTCCTGACGATGCAAATTTGGAATTCCTTACTGTTGAAACGTTTGCAGTAAGATTTTTTTTTTTTGAAAGAAAAGGAGTGATTTTAAAGTTAAACTTTTTTAATTTACAGAAAGTGATTCGATGTATGAAAAGAAATCACACCGATTTAGCTTCAAGTAATTGCAAATCATCGCTGTCGAGTATATTTCGCGATGAAATTCAATTTGTTACCGATGTAATCCACTTTGTGTGCAGGTACTAGTAGCATTAAATGTTTTGATCGATAAATAAGATTTATTATCATGTGTTGCTACTCAGATTAGGAAGGGCTTTGGTAACGATCGGTCAGAATCCAAACGCAACTGGAGTTGCAGTAATAAATCTAGGAATAGCTAATTTATTGCCAACAACAAGAACTGATTTAGCGAATAAGTATGATGGATTACTTTGTTTTGTTTATTTGTTATTTAATTTAATTTCCTCGTAGGTTATTGGGTTTGATTGAACAGTATCGATTTATATGGATAAAAAGTAATATAGAAAATGGTTTGGAACGAGCTGTTAAACCGCTTTCAGATCTCCTGGATAAATTAATTCCTGATAATCGAAATTCGATTTGTAAAGTATAAACAGGTGCCTGTAAATAAAAAGCTATTTTTTAATCTGATGAATTAACTTTCGTATTTAATTAACAAAACACTTTCTCTTAATTTAATAAACGTATTTCAATACACAGCTAATTTTACACAACTTTTCTTTAATTACAAACTTCACGTTTCGTCATCACTGACTTTCTGTCTGATGTTTCTTTTCAAATCAATATTTATCTTTCTCTTTTTGAAACTGATTCCTGTGCTCGTTGCTTTGTTTGTGGTTAAAGTCGGTGCCACTTTCTCTTTAAATTTCATCATAGGTTCCTCGTAGGCATCGGGAATGACAATTTCGACCCTTTCTTCGGGTAATTTTGGCAACTGGAAATCGATTTGTTTCGGTTTAGCCGTTGAAACCGTGACCCACGAACCGTATGGATTTTTGTTAAATGTCACTGGCGGTGGTGAGGGTTCCGGTTGAGGCGGGGCTTTGTTTGCCTCGATTTCTGGGATCAACGACTCGGGAATCTAAAAATAGGAGAATGTCATAAATTTTATTAAGTATTTACTAAAAGATTAAAAATAAACTTACTTGTAATTGGGGTTTTATTGATCCCAAACTTAATAAATTACTTTCCGGTTCTTCTTGTTCCTTTATAGTAACATAACCTTCTTCTGGTCGTTCCCATTGTGAAACTGCGTGAAAAATATATTTGTTTTTATGTATTTTTAAAAATTTTACTCAATTAATTACCTCCAGTTTCGCAATTCCAATAGTAAGTGTGTCCATCCTCTGATTTCCCCTGGAACCAAACTTTAACCTCAACTTCTTTGGTTTTGTCAATGTTATTTTTATTTTTATTTTTGTTTTTTCCTTTTGCATTGGTCTGTTTTGTGGGTTTGCTGTAAGTTGGTCCTGAAAATCCTCCACTACTCGGGTATGACGAATAGGAACCGGTCGCTGCCACTGGGAAATATCCACTTTTGGCTGACAAGTCTGGATTTGCGATTACGTCTTTTGAAAATGCTTTCATCGCGTTTGACTCCATTTGTTTCATCATTCTGTCCATGTTCTTCTCTTCTTGAGCCATCTTCTGACCCTTTCTTCGAAGCTACGGAGATTTAATCAATTGAAATTGATGGAAAATTAATTAAAATTGTTTTTATTTACCTCTGAAATCTTTTTCTGGACATTTATCTGATGTTTACGACCTCGTTCGTGAAATTCAACGCTCTGAAATTATTATTTAGTTTTAATTAATAAGTAAATATCATCTTTTAACTACAAATACTTACTGGTTTGTTGTCAGTCAACCAACATTTACAGAAATCGCAGAATTTCCTTGGGATCGATTTCCAGTAATCAGCCCTAAAGGATTATAGATTAAAATAATATGTCAATTAAATCAAACTAAATATACTCACATGATCAGTAAGTTCCACAACTCCTAGATACACAAAAACAACACACTACACGATTAATGGACGTGCTAAAGTGCGGGATTGATATACTTAAGAAAACAAATATTTAATCTCAGATTTTATACAACTTAAATGAAATGAAAATCTCTATTAATTAATGGCGATTAATTAAAGTTATTTACGTTTTTTTCATTTTATTCAACATTTCAGATAAAACACTAGCGCATGCGTAGTTAAGCCTTGTCTTTTGTTGTTTATAATCGAATTGTTTTTCCTCCGCAAGGCAACAGCGAGCGTACGCCGAAGCAGTACGCGCAGATTGCTTTTTTTGCAGAATTTTATTTTTATCTCATGTGTTTGAAATGGCTACCCAGGATGGTAAGACAAGCTGCCCCAGAGATTTAAAGAGATTGAATTAAAATATGCAAATTTTTTCTATAATTTTGCGGATTAGAATGTCCCACCCGAGAACAGCTTTGATTTGAACATTTGACAGACACTATCAGCTGCACTGTTTGTTCTAAATTCATCCGCATTAATCTTAAATCTACCCATACCCATTCCAAGGAAAGAACTATCTTAGTCCACACTCATTCGAAGCACCAAAATAATCCGTTCAGTAATTTCTTTAACCTAATTTAGGTTACATCCGTAAATGTGTTAACGTGGGAATATTTTTTTCTAATTATTTTTATTTATTTTTTTTATTTTTACGTTCACAGACCTGGGTGTATGGGTATTAGATGACGGAACGAACGGTGCAGATATAATGTTGGGTTCAAGCGATCAAACGGAGGAAAACAAACAAGGCGATTTAGTAGTGGAAAATGCCACATATCAATTTGTAAGTTTATTTTGAATACATCTTTGTTTGGTGTTAATTTTTGTGTGTTTTAGAACGCCGTTGATGACATACAGAATGACAGTTACCCGCTTTACGATGGTTATGATAGTTACGATGGGCATTCGGAGAATTCCAGCAGTTCTTCGAACTCTGATAGCGAGGATTTCGATTTTAAAAATCAAAATGGGACGGATTTGAATGCAATACCGATCGAAAAAGATGGAATGGGTATGAGATTTGTGAGTAAAGTATGAATGAGTTTATTTTTGTAATTTTTTTTTTGCAGCTGTGTGTGAAAAATGCGGTACCGTTGGTGTTAAACATGCTTTTTATTCGAAATCGAAAAGGTTTTGTAGTTTAGCGTGTTCACGTAGTTATGCGAAGTTGTTGCGAGAAGGAAAACCAATTCCAAAACCTAAACCTAAGTTCAAGGTAATTGTATTACTAAATACTAAAATGTGCGAGAATTTTTAAAAATAAAACGATTTGGTGATGTTTTAGTTAAATCCAAAGGCAAAAGTGACCAAACCACCAAAAAAACATGAGAATCAAAAGAAAAATGCGTTTGGTATGTACAAATAATCGTCATTTTGTTGTTTATTTACCTTTTGCTTTTATTAATTCAGATTTGACGAAATCTTTCTGCTGGATTCCGTATTTAAATCAACAAAACACAGTAGCTGCGGTCGTTTCATCATTTTGTCATGTAATTATAATTTCTTACTGTTTTGATTACAATTTTTTAGAATTTTGTGTTGTTTTTTTAAAGGTATCTCTGAGTGATTGTTGGGAAAACATCACAATAGGAATGAAAGTTGAAGTCGAAAATAAAGATTGTGATAATTTGCGTAATATATTTCCAAAAGCTTATTGGATTGCGACTGTTATGAGATTAGCTGGTGAGTTTTTGTTCATTAGAATCTTTTCTTAAATTAATAATTCTATTTTTCTTCAGGTTACAAAGCGTTACTAAGATACGAAGGATTTGGGACAGACAAAAGCAAAGATTTTTGGGTTAATTTATGCACCGAATCGGTAAATCCCGTCGGTTGGTGCGCTACACAAGGAAATCCTTTGATTCCGCCAAAAAGTGAATATCGATTACATTTAGAAAATAAGAAAAATATTTATTTTTATTTTTCCCAACGTGCATAGCGATAAAGTACAAATGCAGCGACTGGAAAGAGTTTCTTGTCAAGGGGCTGACTGGAGCAAGAACTCTTCCAACGAATTTCCATTTAAAAGTAAATTTATTTAAAAAAATTGAATTTTGAGTGAGTTGTTCTGTTTTTAGACTGAAGAAAGTTTGCGAAGCCAATTTAAAAAGGGAATGCAGTTAGAAGTAGTTGACAAAAACCGTATTTCCTCAATGCGAGTTGCAACTGTGGAACAAGCGGTTGGGGGAAGACTACATGTGAGTTACGTTGGAGCTGATGAAGATGATGAGGGTTTTTGGTGTCATGAAAAATCCCCCCTTATTCATCCAGTAGGTTGGTCTCAAGTTATGGGACACAACATTCAAGCTACTCTAGGTAAAAGTAAGTATGATTTGAAAAAAATATGGCTCGTTTACATTTTTTTTTTTTTTCTTAGATTATGCACAAAAATCCCTCCAAAAAACGTTGTTGAAAAAATATGAGGAGTGTGATACAACGTGGGATATGTTTCCGCCGGTAGGTTTGGGAGATTGAATTTGTTTTTAATTTTTAAATTTTTTTTTTTTTAGGTTAAGATATCGCAATCGAATTTAAAGTTTAAAGAAGGAATGAAACTCGAAGCAATAGATCCGTTGAATTTATCGACAATTTGTGTGGCTACTGTTATGAAAGTTCTTAGGAATAATTATCTCATGATCGGAATCGATGGGTACACGACGGAAAAAGGATCTGATTGGTTTTGTTATCACGCGTCTTCGAGTTGTATTTTTCCCGTCGGTTTTTGCGAGATAAATGGGATTATTTTGACACCCCCAAGAGGTAATTGATATTTAATTTATTTTTAATTTATTTAATGAGTAATTATGTGTTTTTTTAAATTTTAGGGCATAAAGGGGAATTTAAATGGTTCGATTATTTGAAACAGACGAAATCAGTCGCGGCACCAGTGGCTTTGTTCAATAAAGTAACGATTTTAAATGGTTTTTGTGACTCCCGGATCTTAATGTGGGCCTTGATTGTTTTCTAGGAACTCCCTAATCACGGGTTTAAAGCCGGAATGTGCCTCGAGGCTGTTGATTTAATGGAACCTCGACTCGTGTGTGTTGGAACGATAGCTAGAGTCGTTGGCCGGTTGTTGAAAATTCATTTTGATGGGTGGGACGACACTTACGATCAGTGGTGCGACTGTGAATCTCCAGATTTGTATCCAGTTGGGTGGTGCGAGATGGTCGGATATCATCTCGAAGCTCCGCGATCGTTATGTAATTTTTAAAAAAAATTTATTTGAAAATTTTTATCTTTATGTAAGTGATTTTACTTCAAGGTGACGGTGTAAACGATGGATCGAAGAAAAAAATTAGAAAACCTAAAGTGAACATGTACAAAGGCTCGAGGAAAAGTAAATTAGGTCTCGATCTGTTTTTATTTTTTGAGAATTTAAAATTATCGTTTGATTTGTACAATTTTAGAAAAGAGACCGAAAATGGCACCGATGCCTCGTGCAAAGGTGAACGGAAAAACGAAATTAAACACGAAAAATGTAAACGAAATTCACGGAAGTTTAGTGCAGGATAAAATTCAGTCGGTGGTGAACCAAAGACTGATGTCGAGTAGCAGTTCGAGCGAAGATAGCGACACAATAATCACAGGTTTGTGAAAAAAATGAAAAAAAATCACGAAATTTGATATTAATAATTTTTTTTTGAAATTTAGAAGAGTCCAGTTCTGAAGCAGCAATATTTAATAAATTGGAAATGAATAAAAAGGCATCAGGAAGCGTCCCCCCTCCACCGGAAATCAGAAGAGACATTTCCGTAGTCTTAAACCCAACCGGAAAGACGATACCCCGATTAATCGACGCCGACTTGTCGTCGCCGGCCTTGAGCGTGATAACACCGGAACTATGGAATATTTTCGACGTAGCTCAGTTTTTGAGAGTAAACGACTGCGGTGCATATTGTGATAGCTTCAGCAAGAAAGTAAAAACAACAAAAAATAAATTTTAGTAAAATTTTATAAAATTTTAATAATTTTTATTAAATTTTAGAGAATCGACGGCCGGAAATTTCTAACGCTCTCGAAAGAACAGATAGTGAACCTTACAGGGATGAAAGTAGGACCATCTCTTAAAATTTATGATCTTATTCAGCAGTTGAAAGCCAAAGTTCAAATTTCGTGACATTAAGCAATTATATAAATTAGGTCCGAATTTTTTTACGAATTTACGAAACTAAGCCTTCATCACTTCTTATCCTCTTACTGTACAGTTTTCTCATCAGAAACAGCGGTTCATTCAACCTCAGTCCACTTTAGAAATAATTTTGCAACTGTAGATATTTTTTCCAGTGTTTTTGTTGTATAGGTAATAATAATTAATAATAAGACTAAGCACTTCCTGTTCAGGTTAGGGGACAAAACGTTAAGTGTGGCATTATGAGTTAATATTATATTTGTGAACTTTTTTTTCAATTATTTTTTTTTGCTAAAGAGTTGGCTGAAACGAATATAGTTGATGCATGCGCTTATGATTTTTGAAATTGTTTATTAAGGGTAATGAAAATAAATTGTTTACGAATTGTATATTTTATTTTATTTTCAATTGTTCACATGTGTAATGCAAGAAACGATAGCGTTTTAGGATGTTTCAAGGAATATAAAGTTTAAATGATTATTATTATCAATAAAATTGTGGAAATTATATATTGAATGAAATATTATTCGATTGTTTGTTTTTTTTATGATATAGGATGAGATTTTTTGTAAACCGGGAAAATGTGAGTAGATCCGATGTAGAATTCTAATTATTTTTTATTAATTTTTTTTTCTCGTTGATAGGAGAAATTTAATTCATAATTACGCGATCTAAAGCGCTTTATATCAAAAGCACGCGACATTTTGTTTTTCCGCCATTGTTAATTTTTGATAATTTGCTGATATTTTCTATTCAGCTTCGAAGTTATGTTTTCTGTTACGACAAGGTGTTTTTATAAAGCCAAGGAGTTATTACGGTACTCACATTATTCCATCAGGAAAATTTGTGTCGTCCAGCTTCGTCTTTCGAGTTCGTTAACGAGCAAACCGTATCATTTAAGTTATGCTCATCACGGATCAGATATACCGTTGACAAACTGGACTTTAGGAGAAATGTTTGATTTGAATGCAGAAGTGCACAAGAATCGAGAAATTTTGGTATTCAAGGAACAGAATATTCGAAAAACGTTTGGAGAGCTAAAGGAAGACGTATTTAATAATCGAATTTTGTTTATTTTCATAAAATAATGAATTTTTTACTTCTAGGTGTACAAATTGTCTTTGAGTTTGTTAGCGCTTGGTCTAAAACCCGGGAATTTCGTCGGTATTTGGAGTTTCAACTGCTACGAATGGGTTGTTGTTCAATTCGCAGTTTCTAAATGTGGAATGACAGTGGTAATGAAATGAAAAAATAACTTTAGCTCTTTGATTATAACATTATTATAACAATAACATTAGGTGAATTTGAGTGCTGTAAATCAAATCAAAGAAACTGACTACTGTTTAAAAAAAGTGTCAGTACATGCTCTAATAGTGTCAGATACAATTAAAATGTTCGATTACTACAAAATCCTTTGCGAAGTTATCCCTAATTTACCCTCGAGCAAACCGGGAGCATTAAATAGTGACAAGTAACTCGTTTACCGTTGTTTTTAACGCAAAACCGATATTTCTTTTTTTAGATTTCCAACTTTAAAGCACATCATAATGCTCTCGGATAAAGAATATAAGTAAATCTTACTTTATCTGTTCACAACCGGTTTCTAACGTTATATTTAGAGGCACTTGGAAATATCCGGACGTGCTCAAGATGGGAAAGTCGGGCTTGATGAAGGAACTCGAGAGCATTCTGGTGGAGCCCGATTCCACTTGTAATATAATGTTTACATCGGTAATTTGTTTTTAATTCTTTTTATTATTAATTATTATCAATTATCAATATATCTTGAAGGGTACTACAGGTTTACCGAAAGCTGCGGTGAATACTCATCACTCGTTACTGAATAACGCCGTTTGTACAATGCGTCGTCTCGAGACAAATGAAAATTCGATTGTTTGTGTTCCGTTGCCCATGTTTCATACTTTTGGTTGTGCGCTTGGAATCGTTGCTTGTGCTGCGTTTGGGTTTAAATCTGTTTTTCCGTCTCCGATATTCGTTGCTAAAATATTCGTCGAAACGATTGCAAGCGAAAAGTAAATTGAATGATAAAAAAAATAATTTTATTTAAAAAAAAATTTTTTTTAAGGTGTACTATGTTGTTTGGTACGCCAACTATGTACATCGATTTGTTGAATTTACCCGGAATTGAGAGTTACGATTTATCCAGTGTGAAATTACGTTGGTTTCACTGTTAAAATGTGTTATTTTGTTTATTTATTTTTGTTAAAATTGACAGTTATAACGGGTGGAAGTGAAATTTCAATTGAAATTGGACGTGCACTTCAAAAACATTTTAACTGTCCAGTAATTGTACGATGTTTTTGATTTTTAAATTTTTTTTGATTTAATTAAAAGTTTTTTAAGAATGGTTATGGTGCTACAGAAACAGCATGCGCGTCAATAATTCCCAAGTTAACAGATCAGCCTGAGGTTCAACTGAAAAGGGGTTATCCTGTGGATCATTTTGAGGTAAAGGAGTAACAAATACAGAATTTTTTTTAAAACTAAAATTTTGATTTTTTAGGTCAAAATTGTTGACGACAAAGGAAATCTCGTGCCTAAAAATGTTCACGGAGAATTGCTGTTGCGTGGGTATCCCATAATGCCCGAATATTGGCAAGATCCAGCAAAGACTGAAGAAGTTCTGACCAAAACTAGATGGTTTAAATCCGGGTAAGAGATTTGATTAAATTACAATTAAATTTGTTAATATTGCAATTATCAGGGATCAAGCGGTGATGGACGATGCTGGGAACGTTGAAATTATAGCGCGACGGAAAGACATCATATTTCGTGGCGGTGAAAATATATACCCGAAAGAAATTGAAAATTATTTACTAACAAATCCAAACATAGCTGAAGTACAAGTATGTAATTTGTTCGTTTACATTTTTGTGTAATTTAATGTGAAATGAATTCTTTTAGGTCTTCAGTGTTCCCGACAAACGATATGGTCAAGAAATTTGCGCCTGGGTCAAACTGAAACCTGATAAGAAACTAACTAAGAAAGAATTAAGAGATTTCTGCAAAGGACAAGTAAGTTTTTAATTTTATTGTATCTCAATTTTGGGATTTTGTAAATTCTCAGATTGCGCATATAAAAATACCGAGATATGTAATGTTTGTGGAAACATTTCCAAAATCAGCTGCTGGAAAATACTTAAAAAATGTAATGCAGGATGAAAGTGTAAAGAAATTAAAATCTGAGTAACCTTCTGAATATTACGTAATAATTTTCAATTATTTACAAATCATCCACAGCATCCCCGTTTGCACCGAAAATTAATACCATTTTATCTTCACACACTAGATTAGATATTGAACTATCAAGTTCTTTACTAATAAGAGTCAGTGTGAAGAAATTTTTCATTTTCTTAAGTTGTAGGTTAAGTGTGATGGAAAAACTTAGTTATTTCCATCGACCTGGGTCAGTAGCACTAGTTGCAGAAACGGTTGGAGATGTCTTGGACAAAGCTGCGTTGCTCTGTGGTGGCAACGATGCGGTTGTTATGTGCGAATCAAATTTGCGAAGAAATTATGTGCAACTGAAAAGAGAAGTGGAAGAATTCGCTGCTGGTTTGTTGGCGGTCGGTTTGAAAAAAGGTGACCGAATTGGAATTTGGAGTCCGAATTATTACGAATGGATTGTAACTCACTTTGCAGCAGCTAAGGCTGGTTTGATTTTGGTATTTATTCGGTTGCGGGTTTGTAGTGGAGTAAGTTTAACAGTTAAAATGCTTTAGGTTAATATAAATCCTGGTTATCAACCGAGAGAGTTGGAGTATTGTCTTAAGAAAGTCAGTTGTAGAGCTATAGTTTCGGCTGAAAAATTTAAAACGCAAAATTATTATGAAATTCTCTTGGATGTAATACCGACTTTGTCTTCGAGCACGCCGGGGAAAATAAAAGACAAGTAATGATCGTTTATTATACAGGATGTCCAAAAAATCTGAGAGACCCTGTATAAAATTACTTAATGTGTGTTTTGTAGGAGAGTGGAGAGCTTATCACACGTGATTATGATCTCGGATAAGAATTATGCGTAAGTTTAACATTAAAAAAGTTTCGTCCTGTCAAAGTTGTTATATTTTTTTCTCTATTGTTTTAATTTGTAGAGGAAGTTACAAGTTTTGGGACATTGCTAAAATTGCTGATGAATCTCATTTCAAAGAGTTAAAAGAGGTTGAGAAATCAGTTCACTTTGATGATCCTTTCAACATCCAGTTTACATCTGTGAGTCATTAAATTTTATTATTAAAAATCAATTAATGTTATTCTATCAAGGGCACAACTGGGGGTCCAAAAGGAGCAACATTGACTCACTTTAATGTGGTCAATAATGCCAATCTTGTTGGTATGAAATTAGGATACAATAAAAAAGTAATTTTTTAAGTAAATTCAATATAAATTTAATAAATTTAATGAATTTAATGAATTTCAGACACACAGAATTTGTGTTGCTGTGCCATTGTATCATTGCTTTGGTTGTGTTACTGGATGTATTACTGCTACCATATTTGGTGCATGTCAAGTTTATCCCTCTCCAGTTTTCAGTGGCAAAGCATCAGCTTCAGCAGTGCACAAGGAAAAGTGTACTTCGATTTATGGTACTCCAACTATGTTCATTGATGAGTTAAATCTGCCTGATTTTAAGGATTATGATTTTTCAAGTCTATCAACTGGTAATTTCTTAAAATTTCATTAAATTAAAGAGAAAAATTGTTTTTTCATTTAATGTTTGAAGGAATAATTGCTGGTGCCACATGTCCAGAAGAGGTGATAAAAGGAGTTATGAGTAAAATGAACGTTAAGAATTTGTCGGTGAGTTGGTTTGGTTAAGTAAATTAGTGGTTTTTACTGATTGTGTTTGTTTTTTTGTAAGGTTTCTTATGGGTGTACTGAAACCAGCCCTATGGTCACTCAAAGCACTCCGGAAGATTCTCATGAAATGAGAATTACAACTATTGGGAGACCAATGGAAAACGCTGAAGTTAATTCAATATTTATTAATTTGAATTTTTATTTTCAAATATTTGCTAGGTGCAAATTGCTGATGCGGTTACTGGGGTTACAGTGCCTTGTGGGAAACCAGGAGAAGTGTGGGTTAGGGGATATTTAGTTATGCTTGGATACTGGGAAGATCCGGTTAAGACTGCAGAAAGTGTTACTAAAAACGGATGGTACAAAACTGGGTAAAATTTTGTTTAATCGCAAAAATTATAGTTTTATAACTAAACTTTGATTTTAGGGATTTAGCAACTGTGGATGAAAACGGATATTTAAAAATAATCGGTCGTATCAAAGACGTTGTTATTCGAGGAGGAGAAAATATATATCCGAGAGAAATTGAAGAGTTTTTACACACGCATCCAAAAATTGCTGAAGTGCAGGTAAGCAATTTAGCTTTCCACAATTTCATTTTAATCAGTAATTAATAACTAACAGATCGTTGGTGTCCCGGATGTGCGATTAGGAGAAGAGCTTTGTGCGTGGATTCGTTTAAAGAATAATGAAAAACTTACATCCGATGAAGTAAAAGGATTTTGCAAAGGCCAGGTTAGTTTTTCTTGATAATTTGATTTATTGTTAAGGAAATTAATTATTGGGATTTAATCTGATTTGTCAGTTGGCTCACTTTAAAATCCCACGATACGTCAAATTTGTCGACGGTTTTCCCACCACCGTTACCGGAAAAGTGCAAAAATACGTTATTCGAGAGAGAGCAGCGAAAGAGTTAGGCTTGAATGAAAAATAGTGCAAATATATATCGATTTATTTGAATTATTTACACAATGTTTCGAAAATAAACATTTTAAAGCTTTCAAAAAGTGAAAAGAAAAATAAAAAAGTATACAGGAAAAATAGTAATTTCTCAGAAAGTAAATTGTGCGAATATAAATAGAAAAAAATTTGGAATTTGCTCAGTTATGCAATTCGACTCCAAAGGAAAGACAAAGCGTCTTCGGAACGAATTACGCGAGGAATCTTAATTTGATTTGGTGAGCATCCAACTGTTTCGAGGAGGAAATAGCGGAGTTGCTGGAATGTATCGGGTTTAACCAAACGTACGTCAACTTTCGCAATGCTTTTCTTGTTCCGGTACGACGCGTAAACAAAACTTAGTTCCATCAGGTTTTCATCGACCTAAAAAATAAAAAATTTTCATTTCATTTCCTCTTAACACTTTCCTCAATCTCACTTTTGATTTATCTGCTTCTGACAACCCTTTATCCCCATCCAATTCAACAAAAACGAGGTAATGTGGCTCGGGAGCCAAACCGAATTTCTGAAAATCTTGAAAAAAAAATTTATTTTAATTAATAAATTTAAAAAAAAATTAAATCGGCTTACCAGATGGTTTCGCAAGTCCACTTTCAACACAGCAGTAATCAATGACGTATTTCCCTTCCCACGACTTAACAGCCTTATCAAACGCTTCAAAAAACACTTTCTCAGACATCTTTTCACCTCGCACGTTTAGCAATTGACCCTGCCTGCCACAAGTGGATTGTATTAAATGCGATTGTCATAATTGACTGAACAGAGAAAAGAAATAACGTGAAATCAATTTAATAAGTACAATTTCACCTGTATAAAAACTCCACGACTGGCGTCTCCTTCACAAATTTCACAACTTTAACGACATCCCCCATCCGATACCGGTACAAACCGTTAACGGTCGAAATCACAAGTTCGTAAACCTCCCCTTCCTTCACCTAAAAACAAAAATTCGTTAAATTTCATTAAATTTTATCAAATTCAACAAACCTGCTCCGCAAACAACGCTTCCGGTTGCTCTTTATCACAGTCTTCAATCGGAATAAACTCGTAAAAAACCGATTTTGGTACCAATAAATACGTCGTATTTTCTTGTAACGGCCAAATATTTATTCCTATCAGTCCCTCAGTAGCGGCGTACAAAGGCGAGTAATGGTTTAACCCTTTGGTGTAAATCCTCTTCAAAATATTGCCGTATAATTTCATACTTCCGGTGTCGGTCGCCAAAACCAAGTTCAAATTCGGCCACACGCGTTTGGAGATCCCTTCGAACCCCACGATGAATTCCTCCTCCAACTCCTTCGCACGTTTCGGATCGGGTTTTAGGAGTTTGTTGAGTTTTTCTCTCACTTCGCTCGGAATGTCCAAGTTCGGATTGGTTCTCCCGAGTCGGATGTCTTCGACCAAGTTCTGCCACTGGCGTTGGAGGGACAGAAAGCCATGGTGGACCAAAGACGCGAAGTTCGCTTCGATTATTCCCAAATTTCTGTCTTTGAGCGCGAAAAGTAGGTGAATATAAAGCGCTTCGGGTTCAGACATGATGTCGAACCCGGGTCTTGGGGTTGAATATAGAGGTAAAATCGATTTCGAGTTCGCTGGGGACGAGGAACTCGGTCCGATCGGAATTCCCGCTTCGGAAATGCGTTCTTTGGGCGTGTAAAAGAATTTGAGGACTTTCTGGAGTTGGCGAACGTTTGGGTAAGATTTGACCATGCAGTGGCTCAAAATGGCGACTCCGTAGAGGAAAAATGTCGCGAACATTTCGCGCGTCATTGGAAGCATGTGGCTTTTTCCGGACGTTCCCGACGTTACGGCTAAAAGACGAGTATCTTTGGCTGTTAAAATGTTTTTCTCTCCTTTGACGATTCGGTCGATGAACGATTTATAATGATCGTATCGCGTCATCGGATGATTTTTGATGAAATCTCGTTTGGATTTGATTTTCTCGAAGTTGTACGCGCGTCCGTAGACCGTGTTTTGGTTTTGTCTGAGGATTCGGAGGAGAAATTGTTCTTGTAACTGGAAAAAAGTAAAAATTTTTATTATTTTTTTAAAAATAAAAATTGATTTTTACCTTTCGACAGTTTGCCGTATCCTGATGTAATTTCCAGTGCATGTAATTCCCAACTAATTGCAGACATGATTGTACCAGATACTGATGTAATAAAGATGTTACAGTGTGTGATTCAGACTTTCTCATTCGCCATATGTCAGTTAATGCAGCAACAGTGGCAACTGTGCAAATTATAATAATTCCTGGAAAAATAATTATATTTTTATCAGTCAGACACTTGAAAAAAAAATAAAAAATCAATAAATAAAATCAGAAAAAATAAAGAGATAAAAATCGAAAAATAGAACTAATTAAATTTAAAAAGAAAAAAAAACCCCATACGCATTGTAACATGTTTTCAAATGTTTCAAATTACGGTATGTCTGCCATGGCAACTTACCTATAACGATTAAAAGAATCATTTTGGACGCTACTAACAGTGATCACGTAACCTGACACTGTCAACGGATATTTTGTTAAACTTTGCTCGTAACTCATTATCTGTTGCCTACATGTGATTTCAATCTAATCGTCGTTGTTGCCATCGAGATGTTGTTGCTCATCTTCACACGCCCCTCGGAATCACAGCCGGTCACACGCTGAAGCGCTTTATCTATTTGTTTGCCATAATTCGATGATTTCTCTCTACACGACGCTACAGTCGTTCTTTTCTTTCGCTAGAAAGGTGAGGGTGTAATCATGTTGACCTATGAATGATAACATGTAAGTTTTTAAAGATTTCTTTAGAATTTGAATTAGTTTTACATTCTAAGTTGTATTTTAGATTGAAAACAAACGACGCGCGTGGAAAACATGATATAGCTTAGGATCTATTAAAGTACAGTACACCGAACATGATTTGACATCTATTACAAGTTTCCGTTTTGCTTTTTCCTGATTAGATATCCCCAATTGAATCGCATGTGAGTTATTTAATACCAACAATCCGATAATGGCGGCCGAAGTATCCTTGCCAGACGCTCTATCCAACGTCGATGTTCTCGATGAACTCCCTTTACCCGATCAACAACCCTGTATCGAAGCGCAAGCATGTAGCATCATGTATATGGCTAATTTTGACACCAATTTCGAAGATAGAAATGCATTTGTAACCGGCGTAGCGAAGTATATAGAAGAAGCAACCGTTCACGCGAATCTGGTATTTATAATTTATAAATTAGGAAGTAATTAGCGGAATTGGTCGTAATTGAATTTTTTTCTTATTTAATTACAGAACGAGATGTTGGAAGAAGGGAATGAACATGCAGTGATGTTGTATACTTGGAGATGTTGTTCTCGGGCCATTCCGCAACCTAAATCTAACGAACAGCCAAATCGTGTGGAGATTTACGAAAAAACCGTCGAAGTTTTGGCACCGGAAGTTAATAAATTGCTTAATTTTATGTATTTTCAAGTAAGTTGTACTAAATACCGAAATATTTTATCACTTATTAATTTTTCTTTTGTGAATTTCTTGTAGAGGAAAGCAGTTGAAAGGTTTTGTGCTGAAATGAAACGATTATGTCATGCCGAAAAAAGAAAGGATTTTGTGTCTGAAGCTTATTTATTGACGCTTGGAAAGTTTATCAACATGTTTGCTGTGCTAGATGAGTTGAAGAATATGAAATCAAGTGTAAAAAATGATTATTCAACATATAGACGGTATTTATTTAAAAAATTTTAAAAAACAAAAACAAAAAATTAAACTTTTTTACATTTTTTTTCTTTAGTGCCGCCCAGTTTTTGAAAGTGATGGCCGATTCCCAGGCGTTGCAAGAATCCCAAAATTTATCCATGTTTTTAGCGACGCAGAATAAAATTCGAGATACGCTGAAGGAAAATTTGGAAAAAATTCCCGGCTACGAAGATCTTTTGGCAGATGTTGTAAACATTTGTGTGCAAATGTTTGAAAGCAAAATGTATTTGACACCGAGTGAAAAACACATGCTCGTCAAGGTAAAAATTAACTATTAATAAACCAAAATTTATTTATAAATCGTTATTTTCGAAACAGGTGATGGGATTTGGACTTTTTCTGATGGATAGTGAAGCGACGAATATAAATAAACTTGATCAGAAGAAGAGAATTAATTTAAGTAAAATTGATAAAATATTCAAGGTAAGATATAAAATTTTTTAAATTGTTAAAAATTAACTTTTAATTTTTTTTTAGCAACTGGAAGTTGTACCATTATTCGGAGATATGCAAATAGCTCCGTTTAATTACATTCGACGGAGTCCCCACTTTGATGCATCAAAATGGCCGCTGTGTAGCGCAAATACCGTGAGCCCGCAGTCGGATTTGATGCAGCACCTGCCGACTATTCGAGATGATCACGTGAAATATATTAGTGAACTTGCGCGATATAGCAACGAAGTAAGTGAAATGTCATTAAAGAGTTGTGTAAATAATAAATTAAAATTTTATAGGTCACTACGACATTCAAAGAAACACCACGGACAGATTCAGAGAACAAGGAGATATGCGAAATTGCACTGAGAGGTTTGCAGCTGTTGGCTGATTGGACAAGTGTAGTAACTGAATTGGTAAGAAAAAAAAATTTTTTTTTAAATAAGAAAATTTGAATTTTTGATTTTTTTTTAGTATTCGTGGAAATTATTACATCCAACTGATCATCATCAAAATAAGGAATGTCCAGTTGAAGCGGAGGAATACGAGAGGGTGAGAAGGGGTTGAGAGAAATTAAATTTAAAATTGAATTTTTTTTTATTTTAGGCAACGCGGTATAACTATAATGACGAGGAGAAATTTGCTCTTATTGAAGTGATAGCCATGATAAAAGGGCTACAAGTTTTAATGGCAAGGATGGAAACTGTATTTACCGAAGCAATCCGTGGCAATATTTATGCAGAGCTACAAGACTTTGTTCAATTAACACTGAGAGAACCGTTAAGAAAAGCAATTAAAAACAAGAAAGATTTAATCCGAAGGTTCGTTGATTTTAAATTTCATATTTATTTTGTTTTTTATTTAAATTTCGAATTTTCTTTCCAGTATAATAATGTCTGTACGTGAAACTTGCGCTGATTGGGTGAGGGGCGGCGAACCTCACGACGATCCAGCACTCAAGGGCAAGAAGGATCCCGACACTGGCTTTGAAATCAAGGTTCCACGCAGCAATGTCGGACCTTCCAGCACTCAGGTTGAGATTTTTAATTTTGTTTTCATTTTTTGAATTTTTTGAATTTACGTTTTTTTTTTTTTTTCAGTTGTACATGGTACGAACAATGCTGGAATCGCTCATTGCTGATAAATCAGGCGGAAAACGAACCCTGCGCAAAGACATTGACGGACCCTACTTGTTGGCAATTGATCAGTTTCATAAAACGTCGTTTTATTGGAGTTATTTGCTTAACTTTGGTGGTACGTGTGGAAAAAATTGGAATTTTACGATTTAAATTGATTTTTTTATTGATTTTTATAGAAACGTTGCAACAATCTTGCGATTTGTCTCAGTTATGGTACAGAGAATTCTATTTAGAGATGACTATGGGCAAAAGGATTCAGGTGCTTATTTCTTTTATTTTTTTCATTTGGGTCCTAATAAGATTAATTTAACCTCGTCCTGGTTAAACTAAAAGTAAAATAATTTTTCGATGCTTTTAGTTGGGTCTTCTCTTAAATTTTCTTTCATTTCTCATTTTCGCTTCCGTTCTTTGATTTGTGTATACGTGTTCTTTGTGTGATTATTGTGATAGAATTATAGTGTGACAATGTGTGTGTTTCTTCCGTTGCTCTTTAGAAATGCACTGTAGACCATCAACATAACGAAGAATGCACTGAAATCATTACCATGGAAAAACGCATACAGGTGATTCGTTGACTTCTATCATTTATTCATCAAATTTCATCCGAAGACCCAAAATTGTATTCAACGAGTTAAATTTCGTTTTTTAACTTTTTTTAAATTTTCAGTTTCCAATCGAGATGTCCATGCCATGGATTTTAACTGATCACATTCTTAAGACAAAAGATCCTTCGATGATGGAGTATGAGTTGATTTTTTTGTTGATTTTTTTTTTTATTGATTTTATTTATTTTTTTAGATGCGTATTGTATCCTCTCGATTTGTACAATGACAGCGCTTATTACGCGCTGACTAAATTTAGGAAACAATTTTTATACGACGAAGTCGAGGCTGAAGTGAATTTATGTTTTGATCAGTTTGTTTATAAATTAAGCGAGCAAATATTTGCGTATTATAAACATTTAGCGGGAAGGTGTGAAAAAATTTAATTTTTTAAAATGCAAAAGTATTAATTTGATTTTTTTTTTTAGTATTTCGTTGGACAAGCGATTTAGATCTGAATGTGCGCAATTCGGCACTCGAATTACGTACCCAGCTGCTAACAGATACGAAACGCTTTTAAAGCAAAGGCACGTGCAGTTGCTGGGAAGATCGATCGATTT
The DNA here is from genome assembly GCA_034700445.1 of Stenotaenia linearis. Classification (NCBI taxonomy): domain Eukaryota; kingdom Metazoa; phylum Arthropoda; class Chilopoda; order Geophilomorpha; family Geophilidae; genus Stenotaenia; species Stenotaenia linearis. The sequence goes on along the minus strand of JAQIXT010000534.1, from coordinate 2,444 downwards.
GAATCGTTTGATCACACAAAGAGTTAATGCGAGTTTGCAAAAATCGCTGGAATTAGCGATCGCTCGATTCGAGGGTGGAGATTTGACTGGGATTGTGGTATGTGGTTTGATTGATGATTGAAGTGTGAAATTTGTTGAAATTTTGATGCTCTGTAAAGGAATTGGAAGGTTTGATGTCTGTGAACAGACTCGCGCACGAATTACTTGCGAAGAATCTGAAATTGGACGATTTCGATGCGATGTTTCGGGAAGCCAATCACAATGTTTTAGCACCGTACGGACGAATAACACTGCACGTTTTCTGGGAACTGAATTACGATTTCTTACCAAACTATTGCTACAACGCTGCGACCAATAGGTAAAATTGAATTTTTTAAAATTTAACTAAAATTCATTAATTTTTTTCATTTATTTCTACGGAAAGATTTGTGAAGGTAAAAGATATCTCGTTTGCGCAACCCTTGACCAGAGACAAACCCCCAGCAGCACCGCATCACTTTCTATGGGGAACCAAAGTACGTTTAGTGATATATAATAATTTCTAAATTCATCATTAATTTTAATGTAAATCCTTAGGCGTTGAATATTGCAAACAGCACCATATATGGACAGTACGTTGGGTTCGTGGGTTCACCTCACTTCCGGTCTATATGCAGATTACTCGGATATCAAGGCATTGCCGTAGTTATGGAGGAACTTTTGAAAATTGTTAAAAGTCTCATTCAAGGAACAATACTTCAGTACACGAAAACAATTATGAAGGTTATGCCTAAAGTGTGCAAACTGCCGCGTTACGATTACGGATCTCCTGGTATTTGAAATTTATAATTTGTAATTTTAAAAATATAATAAAAATTGATTTTAGGTGTGCTTGGATATTATCACGCACAATTGAATGACATTGTTCAATACCCTGACCTACGAACTGAAATGTTTCAAAGTTTTCGCGAAATTGGAAATGCAATTCTGTGTTGTTTGTTGGTGGAACAAAGTCTTGTTAGTATTTCCATTTTTTTAAAAAGAATTTTATTAATTGAAATTGATTTATAGTCTCAGGAGGAAGTCTGTGATCTTCTTCACGCTGCTGCATTCCAAAATATTTTACCAAGGCCGTTTTGCAAAGGTAGTTTTAAAAAGGTTTTAAAAGTGTAAAAATAAATTTAAATGTTTTTTTAGATGGAGAAAAACCAGAAACGAAATTGAAACGACTGGAAGCGAAATATGGGGCTTTGCAAATTGTGCCAAACATCGAAAAATTGGGAACAGATAAAGTAAAAATTTTCAAGTTTTAATTTTTTATTTATTAATATTTTTAAAAAATTTTAAATACAGCAATCGTATATCGCAAAGGAAGGAGATTTGCTCACGAAAGAACGTCTTTGTTGTGGACTATCGATTTTTGAAATAGTCCTCACTCGTATCAAGTCATATCTCGATGATCCCGTGTGGGTGGGCCCGCCTCCATCCAATGGAGTGATGAATGTAGACGAGTGTACCGAGTTTCATCGTCTGTGGAGTGCTTTTCAGTTTGTTTACTGCATTCCAGTGGGAGAAAATGAATTTACTGTAGAGTAAGTTTTAAAAAAATTTAAAAAATCAAAAAAGTTAATTTTTTTATTCCCTAATAGACAGTTATTTGGAGAAGGACTCAACTGGGCCGGTTGTGCGATGATAGTTCTTCTGGGCCAGCAAAGACGTTTTGAAGCGTTGGATTTCTGTTACCACATTTTGCGTGTTCAAAGAGTTGACGGCAAGGATGAATCTGTCAAGGGCATTGTAAGAAATTCAACTTCCTGTTCAAAGTTTTCGAATTTTTTAATTTTAAAATTGTAAAATTTTATTTTAAAGCAATTGAAACGAATGGTGGATCGTATTCGTCGCTTTCAAGTACTGAATTCTCAAATATTTGCTGTTCTGAACAAGTATTTGAAGTCAAGTTACAACGACGTCGACAATCTTCCAGTGGAACACGTCCGCTGTTTTCAACCACCGATATTCCAGTCAGTCTCAACTGCCAATCCACAGTCTCATTACATGCGACCAGATCAGCAAGTAATGAGATAAAAACGTTCCTTGTCCCTCATCCCATAATTCCAAGGAATATTTAACACTTTCCCTACTTTGCTTCCTATTTATATATTTAAAATATAATAAGAATTTGTTTTAAACAATTTTTTTTGAGAGTACAAAGTAGGCTTATAGACGAGAAAAGTAATCACTCGTTAATCGTTTTCGGGGAACTTTTGAGTACTTTTTAACTAATCCTTTCACTGCTTTTAACTATAACCCACACGCTATTAACAAACTTAGCAAAATTAACGGTAAGTATTTACCAATTATTATATAATTTGTTGATAGTAACCGCTCGTTGCTTAAAAATCATAACTAAACACGAAAAATGTAACCGTAGTTAGTGTTTTTCCTTTTTATATGAGTTTGTTTAA
>JAQIXT010000533.1:0-31495 GCA_034700445.1 Stenotaenia linearis | reverse complement strand
TTGATTAAGTTATTGATTAAGTTATTGATTTTATTGACTAAAGAATTACTTCTTAGCTGTACACGAATAATTGAGCACAATGGCGGGCAAACGACAACAACTCTATTTGGCTGACAAAATGAAAATTATTACGGAAATCCAAAGCGGAAAATCGCAGGCTGCAGTGGCCAAGGATACTGGCCTTGCAAAGTCCACAATTGGAACAATTTGGTCAAAGCGGAAAGAATTGATTTTGGCGTACGAATCAAATGGAGCGAATGTTTCTTACGTGCCACGTGTCACGTGAACTCTAATTATAATGAACTTCCGTTCGTTATAAACAAAGTTCGGCTATAACGAACCAAAGTTCGTTATAGCCGGAGTTTGGATTTAACGAACTCCGATTATAACGAACGAATTCCATTCTCCCTTGAGGGTTCGCTATAGGCGGAGTCTACTGTATTAAAATTGAAGTATTATATCGAGCAATTAAATTAGATAAATAAAAGCTGAGGAGTGAAAAATTAAAGTCTCTGTAAATATGTAAATTAAAAAAAGATCGCATGAAAACGCAAGTTGTAACTTAAAAATTTAACAGCAATACAATAAAATCTAATATTAAATGTGCGACTAATTACGGTTATAAAAAACTTACATTTTAAAGGGAATTACGAAACAAGTCTCAAAATTAAAACTGTTATGTTTATTTATGATAAAGGCCAACCTGTAATACAAGAATAAAATAAAAACTAATTAAACAGTGTTGAAACCCTCGAAATCACTTTAGGCATGTCAATGCTGTTAAAAAGAAGAAATCAAATCGATTAACTAACAATTGCGACGTCATATTATCCATCCGAACGAACCTGTTCGATCCAAACGCTAACATGGCATCCAAGAAATCATTGTACATTTGCGGTTGGCTCCTGAAACGAAGTTTAACCTGATTCACGTAGGAAACTGAAACTGCTAACGTTGGCCGAAATTGTTGTTGCAGGCCTTGCGCCGCGTTCGTCTGCGACTGCGACTGAGACGACGCCGTCGCTTGACTTGCGACTGGCTGCGCTGGAACGTTGAGCGCTGGATGAAGATCTATACTAGGCATACCTGAAGTTATTTGGTAACTATGCTGTACACAGGGGTTTCAAAAATAAGTGAAATTGAAAATGATTGTGCCGGCGTGTCGATCCTCACTCTCATGTGACCTATTTCAACCAATCATGCAGAATCGTCTCAAACGAGGATTAAGAAGGATTAAGAGACAAGAATGTCTCACTCTGTCTATTCAAATAGTCCGCTCTTACCATAGCGTCTTTTCTTCGTCGGAACATAGCGCCGTCTATAGCTATACATAAAAAACAATTTAGCGCATTTTATTTTCACTAGATGGCACTATTACCGCTTCTGAAACATCTACCCAACTCGCAACCAACTCTCCTTCCATTATTTTTTTTTTTACAAAATCCGTTTTTTCCCATTCTCACAAACGTGGAAAATTTCTTTTAAAAAAATCTTTAACCAACACAAAACAAACCATTATACAATTTAATAAAACAAACAAACAAAATCACTCGATAAAATAAAGAGCACATTAAGAAAAATAAACAATAGGCTCTAAAAGTGTCGCAATAGAGAAGCTAAGGTGAAAAGCCACCATCCATAACCAAGAATGGAGGCAACAGACGGCATTGCAAGAATAGGAAGTGGACGAGGAATTAACTTCCGGAGGTGGTTGTCGTGTGTGTGATTTGTTGGCTGCACTTCCTTGGTGGAGCCAATAAATCGCTGGCGTTTTAATGCGCTCTGATTCGAAGGAAATGAAAAAGGGAAGGCTTAGCACGCTAATGTCAGTCCATTAGCTCGACATAATTGAGTTGATGGCGGTTGGTGAGCCTCGACTTGATTTAGGGCGATGAATGGCATTCGGAGGCAGTTGGACGAGGGAGGGGCTTTGTTCTCCGTCTATTCATGAATCTCAACGTTATTGTTGATGTAAAAGAGGCTCCCTGAGAGGAAATTCAGGTATACATACACAGAATAGAGAGGAAAAACGTAAAACTCGCTCTCTTTTGTTTTCCCATCTGCTATACGCTTCGTCTTTTCGCGCGCGCAATCGGAAAATAAGATCAAGCACCATTTGTTTAAACCCTTATCATTTGACACCTATAAAAATGCCTCTTGTTATCATCGTATTGACAGGTGGTGCAACAGTGGCATCCCCTACAACTGATGCCCTGGCTCGATAACCCGTCCAATTAGCACCTTAAGTAAAACGAGTCTATTAGGAAAAGCTGTTGTTGCAAATGAACTGATCGAAGTTGATAAATAATTATCACATAAATAGTTAATTACCATAAAATAAGATTAACCAAGATTCATATTTAATGTTTTAAAAAACAGAACGAGGGGGAAAGGGGAGATGGAGTGTGGGGATAAAAGAGAAGACCAAAATATGGCTACTCACGCCTCATTAGTTAGCCATTGGCGTTTCTCCATTACAAGTCCATTAAGGCGACATTGTGGCTCCCTCTGCTGGCCACCCCAAGTGGAACGCGAATGCCACGTGCTAAGAGAGGCGTTTTTCAGGTCAAATTGACAAGTGATGTATGTTTTCCCTCTCGTTTCTACGTTTTAACATTGAAATTTTTATATTTTTTAAAAAGTTACTTCAATTCCAGTGAAAGAAAAATTGATTTTCAATTTTTAACTTAAAAAAATCAAAGTTTTGATTTATTTAACGTAATTTTTTGTTACTTTAATCTGTTAGGCGTTAATTGGACTCAACTTACAAACGCCTTCGCCTAAAGGCAGATAAACATCGCGTGACCTTGGTCATGTAAGGAAAAAAAATACAATAATAGCAATAATAATATCGTGCGCAACATTTGAGTAGAAAAATTAAACTTTAATACATTTTTTTCTCGTTCAATTCTTTTTTTTTATTCAAGTATTTGATTAACGTATTGTAAATGAAAAAAAGAAATCACGTAATATTTTTCTACTTCTGTTTAACTCAAAATAACACATAAAGAAAAATGCTTTATCGGAAAAAAAATGGGAAAAAAATTATTCACGGCAATTTTTATATACAAAAATTACACGTGACAGTTGCAATTTAGGGCCGCCCCCTCTCGGCACACAAAAGAAGCCTTTCAAAGAAGTTTCTCTCTTACATTTTCTTTCTTAACAAATTAAATTTTCATTGGAAACTCTGTAGTTAGATCAGAAAATGTCTTTGACACTCGCGTGCCTTTCGGGTGGAGAGTTTTATCTATATATGAAAAATTAATGCCTCGAGTGAGATTTTTCTGATTTTGCACTCAAGGTGCTTTTACTTGCTTTCCCTCCTTACCCTTTATCCTCCGGCAGAGTCCACCAATCTGCGATATACTCTTATACTCCCAAAACAACTTGAAATGTCAATTTATTGCTGAATGTACTTCCTCGGGCAGCAAAGCTCAAGCGCTCTCGATCTAACGCCGTAACCTGCTGTCACGTGTTGTTAACGGCGTGAATTTTCCACAAATTAGCATATTTATGGGTTAAAATAAAAACTTCCAACAATGTCACCAAAGGACAAGTTGAAAAAAAGATTAAAATTGAATGAAATATAAATGGACGTGGGTGGACAGGGGTAGTTGGACTAAAGATGTCCATTGTCGACTGGTGGCCAAGTGGAACGCGCAGGAACTACAAGTGGACGCTTTTCTTTGTGCATGGTCAATTTGAGAGAGCATTTAGACAATTAAATAAAAACACAGGAAGAGGAGAAAAGTGACCAATGAGGAGTCAGGATGAGGGGTCAGGGAAAAAGAGGAGTGTCAGGTGAATTAGACAGGTGGATGAACAGAAAAGTTGATATCTAAGCGATAGGATTTGTTTCCAAGCGCGGCCATTAATCAAAATGGCGCGCGCGTGAAATGATTAATTTTGAAGATTTTTCAGCATCAGATCGTCCACTGCACCACTCGATCAATCATGTGGTCGTAAAAAAACACGTCGATTGACCTCCCGTGACCTTATAAAGAGATCACGGGAGTTTGGTTGTTTATATCGTAAGTGACAAACAAAATTATAGTAAACTCCAGTGCAATTTGAATGTCATTAAGGGTCGATATTTAAGAGCTGCGGAAAAAGAGAATAGGGTATGGGGAAGGGGAAAAGTTCACACCTGTTGACAAACTGAGATGGATTGAAAATAGAAGGAAGGGCGATGAATCAGCAGGAAAAACGAATTTTTTTATGATGGATGGATGAGAAAGAGATTAAGCTGGAGGTAAACAGAATAAATAGAAAATTATTCACTTGATATTAGAGGCAGGCAAGAGGGGTAATGATCTTTGATGATCATTAATATTGTTGTCTGAGGATGGATTTGGACCTTGGGTGCCCTCGGGGGCGGATAATCTGGTGGAACTCCCTCCATATGGCAATTCCCGCCATCGAGTCTTTTGTTGACGAAATGAAAAATGTGGCTTTATTTTTATGAGCGGTTTTACAACTGTTTAAATAATTTTTAACGTTAAACTCACGTGCGTAATTATGATCGACGAAAGTTTGTTTTAACTTTTTTCTATTTTACAAATTCAAATTAATTATACTCATTTCGCATGAAAATTATATAATTACACACATATCACTTTTAAATGAGACTCAATGTCTGAATAAATAAACTAAAGTTATTCAAATAAAAAATAAAAGTAAATTATTCAGAAAATATTTTTTAAAAAAATATTTAAAAAAAAAAAATACATGCGCGCCAAAAATTAATTTGCATAATTTAATCTCCCCAAAAATTAGACATAAAAGTAAGTTAAAATTATCCATCTTATTTGCCAATTCAAATTCCATCGTCTCCCTGGTGACTTAACATCAAACAGACCGCCCACGCAACCAACGTCTTGAGTGCTAATGAGACAACACCTCCCTTCACCAGTCTCAGCTAGCAACTCAACTTATGTTCCTATTTCCCTTCTTCAGACATCATCACCTTACCATGATTCAGCGCGCGTGACTCTCAACTTCCCCCCTTTCCCCATGTCAATAAATTGAATATAAGACGTTAAGGTTCGTGGGTGGCCAGCAGACCCCAGGTGACGGATTTGGATTTGCGAGAAGCGTGAAACAGGTGACGAGAAAACCTATTAAAATTCTTTGTTGTCAAAGTCACAATTTAACACCTACAAAATGCCACCTTTTACAAAGGGTTGAAACTTGACTGACAATGCGGGGGAAAGATTGAAAAGAAAATCAATTTAGCAAAAATGTATTTGAAAACAAATTATCTTTCTATTTGTGAAATTATCACGGTTCAATTACACCCACAATACGACATTACAAATTAACGATTAGTATCGCGCTTGCGCACATCTGCGTTGCGAGGTCGTTGTAAAAAGAGCGGGGAAAAGATCTCTGACAGCAGATTTTAAAAAGGTCAAGATTTGGTTAGAGAAAGGACGGAAGGGAAGTCGTGGAGTAGCACAGGGCTCGCGACCGGCTCTGACTTTTCAAGAGGGATTAGCAAGTGAGAAAAGGCGATTGAAATGGAAATTGACACCCATTGATGGGATAAATAAGACGTGGAAAGAGCGGGGAGATGTCATTCATGCCAGAGCATAGAAAAAAGTGAGGGGTGGACTGGGTTAAGTTGACACCTGGTTGTTTTCGTTATATCGAGGGTGGGAATCGGTGATTGAAACCACTAAAGCCACTAAAGGGATTAGAACTCAAGTGGCCTTTGACTGGACGGATTAAAGAGGGTCCCTTGATGGACTTGTCAACGGGAGGGAGTGGGATACGAGTCGGTTTTGGTATTGGAACAATATCCAGGTGTGACGTGTTGACCGCTGCCGATTTCGGCCAATTCTTGAGGGTGTTTGATAATAGTGGGGTGTCCGCCCTGTTGGTTAAGCGAGGGGAAAAGTGTGAAAATTGGTGCAAATTCATCTTGAAATAGTGTACCGGGGGGAATTTTAAAAGAAAAAAAGTAGACTCGACGCATGCGCGATAAACGTATAGCTTTAACTTGTATTAAAAATCTGCACTCAGTTGAGCAGCCAATCAACACCATGGAATGACGCGGGGGGCGCCTATTTCCCGGAAGCCACTGACTGACCAATGGCGAATCTGCTTCTCTTTCCACACTCAAACTGACGGAAAAAGCCTCCGACTGCAGCCGGGCGGGATCCCGGTGCACCGGGCGTCGATTAAACTGCTTTCAAATCACATAACAACAAACGCAAGAAAAAGTGCCACTTTCGCACGTTCCTTCCCGCAGCCAGGCATGCGCTATTCGAAAAACAAACGGCTTAACGCTGGCTGAGAAATGGCAAGTCCAACCACGACGGACGACGGACCGCGAGATTTGCGCGTCAAGCCGCGCGGAGGAGAGACGAGCACGGGAGCACCGTCGTTTCTCATCCGTGACATCCTCCAAGACGTACGGAGGAGGCCGCCTAGTCCCGAGTCGAGTGTGTCATCCGCCGCCGGGGGCGCGCGATCACCGTCGCCCGTGCTCAGCGATGATGATGATATGGGAGCAGGTAAAAAAAATTTTTTTTTCGATTTTTATTTTAAAATAAATTTTATTTTAACGTAAAAATTTACCAATTTCATTAACGACTGGTATCGACAAAGGGGGTTAATGATTATCGATCAGATAAGAATAAAGATGCGGGGGCGGTCGGTTTTAATGAACGCCTATGCACAATGAACGCGCTCAATTCTCACCGTGTGCTTATGGACAATAAACCGGAAACGATATGGACAATGAGAAGGTGTTCATCATCTCATTCATTTTTTATTAAATTTCCTTTTCCGTTTGTGCGCATCCATCAACAAACGTTCAACAGGTGGACTTTACATACGTCACTACGACAATTAATAAAAGTTTTTATGAAAAAATGAATTTATAAAGAATTTTTTCAAATTCACGAAACTCGGATGTTGCGAGATATGATTATACAATAATTTTGTTTATTTTTTTCAATGTGGGAGTTGTGTAATGAGCATATGAGAAAATGCAGACTGTAATTTTCAATTTAATATCCGAGGTATTTAGGATGATTACAAAAATGTTTCTCAGTTTAGAGAAATTGAACCGCCGCATCACAATAAACTCCTGAGAGATTTGCAACGGTAGGATTTTATACGGCTGTTGTAAACATATCCAATTAAGACTAATTCGATTTTAATCATTCCGTGGGAGAATAGAGAAAAAGAGAAATAAAAATTGGACCATAAAAGAGGAGGGGGGAGCGGAAGTCCCTGTGCGGGTTGGGAAAAAGTGTTGTATTCATTTTGTTCACTTTGCTTGTCGACCTAATTACACAACACGATGGTCACTCAGACACGTGTCCAAGCGCATCATTTTTCCTGCCATTTTCCAAATTGCACGCATGCAACAACAATTAGTAATCGCACAAAAGAATTAGGTTTGAATCCCCATAATTAAAGCGTAAGTAAAATCTAAATTGAAATGTAAACAAACATTTTAAATTAGAATTGCGTCACTCGTTGATGAAATCCAAATGCAAAGAATTAAATTACTATACCAAATCCTTTTGAACTTGATAATTTTCTCGTGTTATGAAAGTGCTATATTCTGAAACATAAAAAAAGGCAAAAAATAACAACCCCTTGACCGCAGCACGGCACAACACACCTATAAATATCGATTGGGGGCATCCAATTTCAATCAGTGAACGCAACCGCACGTGACTGACTTTGGCCTAAAGCACCAATTAACACGTGTTGGTGGACGTCGCGTGGGAAGTGCGGTTCGTGAGCACGCGACCGCTGCAAGAATCAAATGAGTTGAACACGTGCACTCAACACGATTTCCTTCTATCTGTTTTGTAGATCCTGCCGATGCAACCGACGAGATCTCTTCATCACGCGAAAGCCCATCTTTTAAGACGAAGAAACCGCGAAAGGCGAGAACGGCGTTCACCGATCACCAACTACAAACATTAGAAAAGAGTTTCGAGCGCCAAAAATACCTCAGTGTTCAAGATCGAATGGAACTGGCTGCTAGTCTCAATTTGACCGATACGCAAGTGAAAACGTGGTATCAAAACAGACGGTAAGTTCTTACAAATTTAAATTTCACTGAGCGCCATTTACAAATGAAAGAAAAGAAATTTAATCGGATACTTTGGTAGAAACTTCGTTAAAAATCCTCATTCAGTTTTGGAAAATGGGATTTTTTCCTTTCTTTTTTAAAGCGGATTAAAATCCAAGTGTGAAAACTCTCCCTATTATAAGATTTTAAAAAGTCATCTGTTTTTAAAGTGGGAAAAGAAATGTTACTGTTGAAAAGCTGGCTGAAATACGATATAGGGATTTAGCGCTTTACTTCAACAATTTAACGAGTTTTGCTTTTTAAAACTGTAAATGGACGAAATGAATTAAAACTCATCAGCTTATTTTAACCACAACATCATACAATAATAATAATAATTAATAAAATTTTAAAATTTTGCAAAATCTTAAAACGCAATTTTCTTATATTTGAGCATTCTATTTGTAACATCATCTATTCATCATCTACGCGTTAGAAAAAAATGTATAAAAATTGTTTGCATAAAATGTTTTAACGGCCTTAATGGGAAACTAAACAGAATAACTTCCTACTAAAGGTTCTCACAGCTTAATCATGTTTAACGTGCAAACAAAACTCAAGTGTTGATAATGAATAAAAGCGATTAAAAGGCAGGTAAATAAGATAAAAATAAACAAATGTTTGCGAACGCCATAAATAGGCAATAAACACTTCCGTGTGTATTCTAACATCTCACGAAACTCAATTTCTTCCCTTTTCGACATTAAACACATTCAATTTTGATTGGATGTGACGTCACGTAGCAGAGATATAAAACAGTTCCAAATTCAATTTCCATCTCCCCCTCCTCGCCGATACAATTTCAAAACACCCCCCCAGCGTCGTTTCACCGGACCTCCAAAAGAGACGAGAGAACGGCGGGTCGTCGAACCGAGGGGTGAAATTTGCAGCGCCTTCTAGAAACGCCTTTTGGAATTTTTCTTCGCCCAATCAGATTACGACGCAGGCGAGGCAGTACGTCTCTTCTTTTTTCAGTCCGTAATGCAGCTTGAGAATGAAGCACGAGAGTCATGAAGATGAGGGCTAGCCATCAAACATTGACGCGCTCTAGCGTCCGCCCTCCAAAACACGACAACAATGAGCTCCATGAATTTTTCATCCGTTTTGAGCCCCAATTCACACCGAGCACCTCTTTTATAACAAATCCCTCATAACCCCCCACCCTTTATGTATCATAATTAGGCCTGAAACCGTATCAAAACACTGCCCGCATCGCATCATCCGCATTAAAAAAATCTTTCACGAATTTTTCGGTTAATAATTCGGTTTAAAAGGGTTTTAAAGAGTGTAAAAGGATTTTTTTCTATAAAGGGAGAGTAATATGAAAAGCTTTTTTTTTTCTGATTCTGATGATTGAGTTGACCAAGTCTTTTCGCTTTTCTTTCATTTTGAAGATGCTCGTTTTTCTTTTGCGTGCCGCTTCATGAAAAATTCACGTCCAGTGGCATCCCTAGCCTCGTCTTGCGGACGGGGAGTCAAGAAGCGGGACGAAGAAGGCCGTGGAAAGCTGGGGCCACGAGCGCGCGTTCCAAACATTGGCCAAATGGTCCCCATTTTCAAAAAGCCAAAGATTCAATTTCATGTACGGAGATATTTATGAGAGAGTAAAGGCAAAGATGAAAGAAAGGGGGGATGAAAGAAAACATTTGTAGCAACACAAACACGTGCACTGATGCTAAAAATTGAGAATAGAGTCAACAGACGGATGGCGAGTTGCATCTAATTGATATATTCAGAATTTAAAGTGACTTGCACGAGCGTCTTACCCGTTAACCAGCTGCACGTGCCATTCAAATTAGTCCAGGTGCCACCCCCGCTCCGATGATCACCTTATTACCTTTGATGACTCGACGTTTTATCCCTAACCCTACCGTAAAGGGTTTTACCCGCCATTTACCCCTCTCCCTTCTTTAAGTTCTTGTAGCAATTCGTGGTTTGATGGACTCATCCATCATCGCGTGACGTGTCCACCCACGCGTCTAACTTGACCCTTTCACACCTCTTTTATACGAAAAAAAAATTTACACCAGACACGAGACTACTTTTAGCTAGGCCTAAGGTTAGCTATGGAACCATGAGATGATTGATATGCATTCAAATATTAACCGATAACCTCCGTAACCGATTCCTATTTTCTAGCAACATGGCATGCGCATTATAAGCTATAATACTGTGAAATCTTGATACGGGGTTATACAAAGTGGTAAACACAGAAAAAAAATATTTTTTTCTCTCCTGACTAACTTTTGAATCAAAATTTTTTTCTTTGTTGTTGCTGGGGATCAACTAATAAATATAAATTTATATCGACTAAACTTGTTGCGGTTGCAAGTTTGATTTCACAATTTTATTCGTAATATCTTAATATATGTAATTTGAGTGAACAGACCGCACTAAAAAAATCCAAACTAAAAAATTGTTGAATCAAACAATAATTGTTTTATTTTAACTATAATATATATTAAAACGAACAATATATTTAGTCAAAACAACCAAATTATTGTTTGCTTCAAATACCATTTTTTTCAATGCACTAAGAAATGCTATTCAACTCGTTAAATTCGTATTTAGCTCACTGAATTACATCACAATTGTGATTTCTTACATTCAGAAGCGTCATTTTAGAGTTTTTAGTCATAAAGACACAAAAAACTCATTTCATTGCATCAATTTTCCAAAAAATAAATTGAAGTTTACAGATTTAAAAGAGAGATTTGTGATTATCAGAATTTTTTTTGTTTTATTTACAAATAGTACGAAGTGGAAGCGACAAACTGCCGTCGGTTTGGAACTCTTAGCAGAAGCTGGCAATTTTGCTGCTGTTCAAAGAATGTACGGATCCAGTGCACCGTATTGGCCGTATTCTAACAGTCCTTTGGCCAGTTTGGACTTGTATTATCGTCACGCAGCTGCTATGCAACGGCCGGTCAGCCTTTTCCCGCGAGTACTGGTTCCACCGACTCTCAGTTCATCCGCTGCTACATCCGTGTCTCAGTTTTACACTGCAGGGGTGAACACTGAACATCGCAGCACGTGACAGAAACAAGCGCAAACGCAAGTGATATGAGGAAGAGGAAGGCAAATCGATACAACAAAACTCAAAATGTTTTATATTACAACTCTTTTATTTACCTCCAAATGAAATGTTAATGTACATTTTTATTTATTATTATTATTATTATTGTGACAAGTAATAACTCATAGAAAAAAATATGTTCGTTGACGATTTTTAAATATTTAATAATTAATGTATAGAACAAAATATTCTTTTGCCTTCTTTTTCCTCTCCATTTGTGTTTAACCATCTGTTGTATTATACCTCTGTTTTTCTTTTTCTTTCTATTTTGTTATAATTTTTTTGTTTTGCGCATTCTATTTATTTTTGATGTTTTCCCCATCATGGAATTGTGTACTTTCAATAAACAATGGACAAACACAAAGTCTACTCACTGGAAAATGACATTTACGCATCAGCAAACAATACGGAAGTGACTAATCCCGCACCCATGCCAGGATATAGTACTATTAATTGTTGATTTCCATTTGAAATTTCAAACGAATTTCAATGATCACGTGATAAACATCATTTTAAATTACAACTGAATTACTGAATACACGATCACGAAACTTCTTTTCATGAATTAAATTATACGAGATAAAACATATTTGCAAAACTTGATATAAACTTCGGAAGTATTACTAAAAGTATTAATAAAAGTTGTAAAAAAATTTCCGTTTTCCCCCTTTTTTATATCTCGAATGTATCAAAAAGGGCGGAGCCAGAGCAATCAATATTTTAGGGAAAGAACGAGGGTAGGGTATAGAAAGGGGGTGAGAGGGTGTTCAGGAAGGAAAATGTCGTCAAGATGGCGTTTTCAAATGACTCATTCGTTGGTTGCTATTAATTTATGAGGTCAGGTCCTCTTTTGTTCATGCGACCCGCTGACCCTGCTTTTCCTTTAACTGATTCATTTAAGTTACCATGACAACAGGAAGGCAACCATCTTTAAGTAGACTGTGAATCAAAATGGCGTCTGTCATGAAAACACTTTTCTCTTCAAATGGAATACAGAATGAGCGAGGGCGGCGAATTTGTCGCCATGGAGCGCCGTAACTGCATTTTCACTTGATGAGTGTGAGGCAGAAGACATGGCAGATGTGAGGTTGAGGCTGAGGCGGAAAGGAGATGTTGGGTAGGGGGGAATTTGAGGAATGGAATGGAATTGGATTGGTTATCTCACGCCTCCTCATTGGTCGATTCATGTTGCTGGAAACACGACACCCATTTCCAATGAGTGGATTTGCTGACCTCTTCTCACCTATTGGTGGAAAAATCTCACAGGTTTTGTCAACTTAGAGTTTCAAGTCGAAGTAGCAATAAAATCAATAATATCAAATGGAAAATATTGTACAAACCGATTTATAACTCAATTAAATCGTTCGATGCGGGCAAGCGGGTTTAAAGTGTTATTTTACGAGGTCGTAAATAAAAAAAAAAGTTCTCACCTGTTAATGGCGGCTAAAATAGGAGCAAAAAGGTGATCATTTAAACCAATCTCGTTCCAAGTATAGATGTCGGGTTTCCATCTGAACCAATATTAGTCCAAATGGGATCCGTGACGAACGCGTGTCACCCCAGGCATCGTAAACAGAAAGGGAGCCATTTTCCACTTAGTCACTTTTCTTGCCAAACATGAGACAAAAGAGATACAAGTCAGCGTGACGTCACGACTCGTTAAACGTCCTAAGGAAGTGATTAGCAAAAGACGTCACACGCAGTTAACTTTGAGATTTGAATTTAAATGAGCAGCTTTAATTTGCAATTTAACTTTTCGTGCGGGCGAATCCTTTTATTTTGCATCTTGTTTGAAAAATAGAAAAAAAAATTTTAATTTTATTTTTTTTATATATATATGAAAACATGTATAATTTATTGGCTAATATTAAATTTGGCGTTGAGTTTGTGGTCGAATGTTTTGAGATTGCTAATTTAGAGGGTAAAGTTTTCGAATTCCCATGGGTAATTCAGGGTATGGTGATGGGGATAGAGAGTGCAAAGATGGGGGAGAGAGTGTTGCCACGTTGGATAAGCAAATAGAGAAAGTCAGCGTCCGTCTACTTCATTTTCATCGTGGTAATGAAGCGAACGCGTCTCATCTGGCGGAGCAACGAGCGTGGCGCATGGACTTGATGCCGCCGACGCGACTTGGATGAGGGTCGCGAGTTCCCAGAAGACAAACTCGCTCTCAGTATATCGACATTTTGATTCGACCAGCTTGCAAGCGTAAAAAATAAATAGACCAAAAAAAATTTCAAAGTTTTTCTACAACTTTATTCTCGATTTTAATTCATAAATACAAAATAATTACAACACCATCGATAGATAAAAATTTTTTTAAATTACTCGTTTTATATTTACACAAAAACCTCAGAGTCAGACATGACTGTTATAAAACTGTGGTCGTTATTATCGGCCATTTTGATTTTTTCCTTCTACCAAGGTTTTTCATTTTGACGCTAGAAATCTGAGTGCCCCTAAATCCCCAGAGTCTGTGTCTCATGCATTTTAGACTCGTGCAGAGCTAGGACATGATCAACTCAACCCAACACGCATGTATGTCGCCAGGGGGTCACGAGTTGATGGCCATCACTTCCGGTAGACAGCGTCCATTTCTTACTATAAATATCACTGACCGGAAACGGTCAAGCGCCGTCTCTGGATATGATTCCGGTTTTTTTCCCCTCATCCAACTCGCCAAAGAATCTCTGGACTTTGCGCTTCAGGTGGCGGATCCACTAAGAAAAAGAATTGAAAAGTGAGAAGCAGAAGAGGCGTTTGATCCCCCTTTCATCAGTTTTGGCGCCAATCCGACCTGTGTCGAGTGTCGGTAAGAAAAAGCAATCATTTCAAGATGGATAACCTTCTATTAGTCCAACTCCCTCAAGACGCTGACGCCACACGCAACACATAAACACATAGTTTGTCTCGGAATTGTCAAAACCCGAGACTACAACAAAAAAGACATTTTATAATGATGATTGTTTGTTTTAGACAGTTTCGTGTCATTTCGCAACTGATGTGCCAGTCTTTGTTCAAAAAAAAAAAAAAATCAACTTACTTCATCATTGCTATATACAATAAAAGATTATAATAATATGAGTTTAATGTCTTTTTATAAGCGATTTTATAAGATTTTATAAGATTTTATAAATCTGATTTTTTTTGCTGTGATTTATTTTAGTTACAATAAAAGATTTTTCCAATTTTTTCTTTTAATTTGTTAGCAACGTAAAAAGACTTAAAATAAAAAAAGAGCAATGAAAGCACATAAAAATCGATTATTTTTTCTATTATGTGTACAACTAATACTTGTGTGGTAAGCGCAAGCAAATCTGTTTACAAAACCAATAGTTCAAGCAGTCTATAATTTGATTGTCACATTTTCTTATCATTAATTCATCTGTCAACGGATACATTTATTATAAAAAGAATATAAAAAAGGGTTTTTTTTGACAACTATTTTATCATTTTCAAACTGCCCATCGACGATCGCGTGACCAAAGCAAGTGGGGGCGTCAAAGGGACAGGTGAGATTGGACAAGGGTCGTGATCCTGTTCACCTTATGTCACCTGGCGAGTGCGTGAGACAGGCAACAGGTGCAATCACCAAACCAACGCTCAAATCTGTTGCGAAAACAATGCATTCACCCTTTATAAGCAAAAAAAGTAAAAAAAAGCAACGTTAAAAAGTATTAAACAATCACTCCCTTCGTGAAAAAGAATCGTTTTCATTATTTACACCTCAAGACGCACATCTTAAACAATGTTTACAACGCATTGAAATCAATACAAATGACACTCTTTATACCTGAACAATAGAGCCGGAGTCTGTGTTACGCTGTGCGCGCATGCGTGAACCCATTATGACACAGCGACACGCGTGGGCGGCAATGAGGGCGCGAGACGTGGCCCTAGCGTCCGAGGAAGTGCCCTAGGGGGCACGTCATTCTTGTCATACTCGAGGCCAGTGGCCCCAGAGTGGACGCGGAGGGGAAGGGGTATTAAATTCCACCCTCGCATTAATTTGGCGTTCCAATTACCTGGCGTTGGCACCACGTTCGCATAGCGTTCGGCGTTTTGCTGCCGGTACCTCCCCAGGGCCGGGGCGGGAAATAAGGAGTCGGATGGCGGCTAATCGAAATATGTCACAACAGTTTAGAGGCTCGCGCCCAAACCAGCAAATCAAGTGGAAGACATTATCTTTCGAATCAAAACCAACAGATTTGAGAAATAAACAAAAAAATATGAGAGGGATTTCGGTTTTCGGCGCTGTGTTCCGTTGTTTTACGCAAGTTAACCCCATTAAAGGCTGGAAAAAAAGGAAAAGCGATGCAAAGAATGGGAAAAGTGATTAATATGAGTTTTATTACGGTGTAAGCACAGTCTTATTTTTATTTAGGGAAAACAAAATGGCGGAAAAACTCTCGCTTGGCTGCACAGTATTCAAGCAAGGGTCAATAAGTGAACATTACGCCCATTCCCGTCATGCAATTGGCCGAATTTATTCTCTACACTTGATTTACAGCCAACAAAAATATAATACTCACATTTAATGCATAAAAACCGCCGACTCCGGTATAACGAATTGCTGGAAAATAAAGAGAAACAAAAGAGTTCGAGTGCGAACCTAATCTTAGAGAATATTTTTTTAAAAATTATATTTAAATTATAGTAACTGGATATTAAATTTTTTTTTAAAATATAAGAATAAATATAATAGGAAAAGAAATGTGTCGAGGGAGTAAACGGAGTGAGAGCGTTATAACGAGGTAAGTTAGTGAATAATGTTTGTCGCGCGTTCAGGGGTAGTGTGGGCGATGAAGGAGGAGGGAGGTAGATTTACATTTGCGTTAAGCCCCCGCCACAAAAAGGCCCGAGGGTCGAGTGTCGGCCATTAGCGCACTTTATCAACCCGATTACGGTCGTATTAGCGAGTTTGGGCGAATGGGCGCGCGCGTTCTTTTGTTGGCCACCAAGGTTATGTGCTCGAAAATGAAGCGATTTGCCAGGGTATTAGACGCGAGCGACCCACTCCAACGGCGCATCCATCACGGGATTTACGACGAGTGGGCGGCCACCTCGATACAGCGAAATGACTTAGGGCGGAGCCACGCAGCGAGGGGGCGGCGGTAAAAGATGTCGAAGTAAAGTGGTCGAATGGAGGGGAAAAAAAGGTCGGTGCTAATAAAAATCCTAATATGTGTATGTCTATATATAAAAATCCATTTATTATACATGAGTGCTGGATTGTTTTCTGCAACGTGTCTCGCTTTATTATAAATGAGTCTGTAATTCATTGGCGTCCCCCCGTTTGCGCATGTGCACTCCATTTCGTTCCCCGTTTCGATCTGCGCGACTCCCGGCGGACTTTTCCGCGCCGTTGCCTCTTTCGAACTCACTTCCGGTACTTCTTGAAGAGCCTTTTTCCAGCGGTGGGGGGTATGGACCTCGGTATGGCGAAGAGAGGAAGTTTCCCCCGCGTTTTGGAGAAATCGAAAGCTCGATTTTATCGAATTTGCTTTAAAAAATGATGCGATTAATTAAAACTTTTATTCGGGCGACCCAGGGGGACGGCGAGTTGACAGGTGCGATTAAGGTGCGTCTCTCGTGTCACCAGATCCTCCCGCGCGGCCACGGAATCCAAGATGCCAGAAAATCCCGCCGTTTCTGCCAATTTTGCCTGTAAACCGACACTTGGCGTCGCTGGGTCGTGACGTGGGCGTTTCCTGTTTCTCGTTTTGCCCCCCCCTCAGGCAGCAAATCCCCTTAAGACGTCAATTGACGTCTTCGCTGCACAGCAAGCGTACAATCAATTGAGCCCTGCCCGGCTCCGAATCACTTATCATCGATAAACGCGCGCGATAAAAAATTCATAACGTCACAAAACGTCGCCAACAATGTTTCATACGATACGTGAAGCTCTTATCGCCACGGCAACGCATCGCCGACGTCTCCCCAATCTCGGCTAAATCATGATAATCGCATTAAATGATTTCTAAATCCGACGGGGCATCGAATGACGCGCGTGCGCAAATACTTCTCCACCATCCCCCACTTCGAGCTCCCCCTCACTTCATTTTTCCAACCCCTCCCCCCACCCCCTCCTCGCAGTGCCGACTGGGTCATTCAAATATAACGCCCCTCGCTGCCCCTCATGACACAAAATCTACTGTATAACGAGGTTTCTTCTTCAAAACGCCTCACAGCGCATGCGCGTAGTGGGGGGTTGTTCCGCGTCTCCACTTCCGTTCCGGCTCAGTTGTTCCAAGAGTAGAAGGAATAAAATTAGCCACTCACAATGAAAGCGAACAGACGAGAGCAAATTGGGTTGAGAACCATTAAGATAAGTTTATTATATTCATGGGAGTGGACAACAAATTCACAACCCCACCCTTTCTCCCCAGCACTAAATTAGCCCTCACTCAGATCTCCATTCCACCCACTCTCGGATCCCCCCTCTACCCCAGTGCGCCCGCCATAATCTCTTTTATCGTCTACAATTTATAGAAACCTCTTTACAACGTCGCCCGCTCGTACGAAAGTGCTTGACGTCGTTCTACCGGGGTTCCCACGTTCGCGTTTCTAATCTGATGACTAGGGCAACGGGCGACGGCCGCGGGGCTTGTAATCAACCAATTAGGACGCGTTAAAACAATCGCGAGACGCGCGCCAAATAATATTAATAATAAAGCGAGGCGGGAAGTACACACATTTGCCATTCCGTTTGTGTTTCTGCCTCCCTCCTGTCTTTTATTCGCGGACCCTTTTACATGAAGATCAAGGAGAGACAAGGAGATCTAATGACTTCACTGTATAAATAACAAATATCCAAGCAGCTCGGGCTAAAACACTCAGAATTTTCGGCTAAATGGCTCAAAAGACATTTTAAAAAAAAAAATAAAATAAAATAAAATACAAAATTCGCCCGAGGTTTTCGTCGTATTCAATTTATTTATTCCAATTTTAGGCCTAACCTTGAGTGAACTCAAAATGAATTCAAAATAATAATTTTATTTAAGGAAAAAAAAAACAATAAAGTTTAAAAAAGCTATTAATATGTGTCAAAACATTGTTGAAAAAAAGAAAAACAATTTGTTTTGTACAATGTAACAACAAAGCGAAAGAATTTTTTCAAAAATGAAAATGGCTCGGGGATAAAGCGAGACAATTGCATGTGTACAAACGTGTGTAAATGAAGATTAATTGTTTAAAATAGCGGTGAAATGGAATGTAAACCGAACTAAAATGTAGAAATTAATACGGGTCAATTGGAAAAGTGATTTGCATGTAGATTAGGCCACGGTTACGTAATTTCAAACCAATTTGACAAGTAAATTGATGATTGCCGCTGGAATTAAGAAACGCTGTATATTATACGCGGAATTGTTTAAGAATTAGGCCATTAATGAAAACTTAATTATATTCTCTTATTAATTAAAAAAATTCATTAGAGCGAAAAAAAACACGAACAAACAACTTTTAAATGAAGATGAATTTAAAAAAAAATTCGTTATAATGAGGTTGCCCCACAAATATGCACTTTTTTCCTCCTTCTTCCTTCGCTCCATCAGCCATCATTTATGCAAATGGGAAACGCGTGCGCGCGTTTCTCAAACAGCGAATAGGCGCGCGTTCCTAATCCAATTGCGCTTCCGCTCTCACCGCACTGCGGCGCTCCGTCGAACGAGACGCCCAACGCGTGACTGCGTTCCTTTTGTTGACTCGCCAATCGCCCCTTCCACTCCTCCATTACTGTAAAGCAGACGCTTTTCAATAGAAACGCGCCAATTTTTCGTTATAACGAACGTTACCAATTAAAGGATCGATTATCTCCATGTCATCTATTTGTTTGTGTTTATCTCGATAAAAACCTAACGGATGTATTTACCCCAAACCAGATTTGTTTAACCGTCACTTAATACCTCATTTAGAACTAATTTTAAGTAATTTGTGAATAAATTATTCAAAACCATTTTTAAAATTTTTTGGGGGGAAAATTTTTTTTTTTTAAATTCTTTGAATAAAAATGAAAATTAAATTTGAAAAAAAAATTTTTTTGAGAGAAATTAATATTTAATTACGTAAATTATCAAGTTAAAGTCGCAACTCAACAAAAATTTAGTGCAGAAAAAGCAGTGAGGGAGGACGAGAGAAAAGAGAAGGAGAGGGGATGGTTCCATTAAACTATTAAAGATGCCAAATGGAAGCAATTTGCCAGGCATTAATTTTGCAAACTCTTCAAGCCTGGGGGGACCTCCAGTTGCGTCTCGTGGGGCGGTGAAGAACGGCTCAAGGAACGCGCCTTACCAAATGGATTTCTCTAAATTTGCACAGATCACATTTTCCCTCTCGCCAAGTCTTTTAATGGTTTCCACCGACTGGTGCCGAATACTAAAAAGCGAAGCAATCTTTTTTTTTCTTTTTACCTGTTTTCTTTTTTATTTTTATTCCAATTTTTTTCTCTTTTCTTATTTATTGTTTCTGGTAATGAGAGGATTAAATAGACGACCTCGTTATAATAAATCGCGGTTTGAGTAAATTTCGTTTCAGAATTTATAAAAATTTAAATTTTTTTTTTTTTTTTTTTAAATGTAATTCTTGTTATAACAACATAAAAGAGGGAAAAATCTCCATCAAGCGAAACGAGGAAGGGGGAATCAGAAAGAGGGGTGCTCATGGCGGGCAGAAGAACGGTCGGCCGAGTAGGAAGCCGATTAGAAAAATTTGCGTTTCCCGCCGGACCCTCATCGCCCACAGCTAATTACTAGTGGTGAAAAGCACCGCAGGGGAGCTTAACCGCGCACCACTGCATTACTTCACCCCCCACTAGAAAGAGACTTTCCATAACGACTTGATTGATTTAATATTATTCAATCTGGGGGACATATCAAACGTGACCATATTTTCTCCATTTGAAAAATAAGCTTATTTGTTCAGATAAATTTTGAGTTTTTTTTTTTTTTTTTTTTCTTTTGATGTTTCTTGTTTATTGCATTGAAATATCACTGTCAGGCAATTCGTGCAGAAAGTGGTAAATTTTCGAAATTTTTTTGTAGGGGGTGAAGAATGTGGTCAGTTAGTGGTTAATAATCCAGAAATTGAATGGAAACTTGAAAAATTTTAAGAAAAAAATTTTTTTTCCCCCTCCTGAATTGCAGTTTTTTTTTTCTTTTTTTCTTTTTTTTAAATTCACGTAATTCACTGATTTAAATGTAAATTACGTAAATTTAACCCTATCCCCCCTCAAAATATTTAAAACACTAACTAAAAACTTTGTATTCAAAATATCAAAATTATTACTCTTTTGCAAAATTGCAGAATTTTTTTAAAAAATTTTTTTCCAAAAATTCACAGATTTAAAAAATAAATCGCATGAATTTTACCCTTTTCCCACAGAATTTCAAAATATTAAATATTCTGCATACAAAATTTCAAAATTATTGCTCTTTTCCAGGATTGCACATTTTGCATAATTTTAGATATTAAAACAATTTTTGCAACATTTCATCAAAACCGCACAAGATATTTTCTTCATAATCGCAGAAAATTAACCCCTAGGGTCAATTCATAAACACCCAAAATGGCTACCAAATCACATCAAGTCTTCATTGTTTAAATAATAACAAAAATAATTAAATAAAACTAAAAACTTTTAAAAGCACATAATTACCACCCAAAAAAAACCCAACATTTAATTACCAACTTTTCAAGGAAAAAAAAAAAACAAAACAAAAAAAACAAAAATGTTGTTTACAAAATTATGAGGAAAGATGTCAGACCTTTACCAAAGCAATCTCAACCGTGGCTCCGTCTGCAGCCAAAGCACACACCCTGGGGCCATCACTCATTTTTTGTACCTCGGCCAAAACGAGGCGCCCACATGTCGCTAAACGGGATAATGGGCTGCGAATTCATTTCGAAGGGCAATCACGAGATTCAACTGCACGGACGCCGCACTCAGTCCCCGCCCGGCCGTCTGCGTCAGTCCCCACACCGCACGCCTTGATTGGCCGACGCTCGATCGGCTCCTCCCACGTGCCCGGCGGCTCACGTACGTCTACTCCCGACTCCACATACGGTCAGTGATCGTCCGACGAGTTACACGGATCATGACAGTGGACCTCATAGACAAAGGTCCAGCGCCACCCACGCCCGAACCGAGCTCGCTGCGATGTGCCGGCGATGATGGCGACGACAAAGGTCGAATGGCCGACGTGCGCCCGACGCCGACTTCAGCGTCAGCGCCCAGTTTTCTCATACGGGACATTCTTAGCAACAGTCGGCAGAGCACGGCGCCGCATCCGGCCGTTGCCGAGCAACAGACGCAGTTGGCCCGGTCACCGAGTCCCGAGGATCCCCTGCAGAGGGGTCAGGAAGGTGAGTTCTCGTTACAGCGAATTCCAGGTGGGGGTTGTTTTTCAATGTTTTTCAATGTGTGTTTTGGGTTCGTGGGTCCTGGGGGTATTGTTTGGTTATCATACCCAAGGGGGTATTTAGACAGGAAGTGAATGAAAAGTTAGTGGTCTGTGGAGACGATGGTGGTAATTAAGTAATTGTGTGTTGATGTGTGGTCATTTGACAATGGGTTTTAGGGTTTGGTTAGGTGACCGGAGCAATAAAAGGATTGCTGGTTTTAAAGCTGTTATTGAACGTTATTTTCTGTGTGAATGTTGAGCGCTTGAGTCATTTTTTATGACTTCCTCTGAAGGATTTTCCCCTCTCGTTCGATTATTTTTTTTGTTAAATGTAAAATATAAATAAATTTTGATTTTGTGGCCCCTGGATGGTGAATAAAGGGTTTATAAACAGATATCGATTATTATTATTCATTAATTATTTATTGATTATTAGATGATGACGAATCTTCATTACCCCCATCACCGGGCGGTCCCTCAAACTCATCAAAATCGAAAAAACAACGAAAAGCCCGCACGGCGTTTTCAGATCACCAACTACAAACTCTGGAGAAAAGTTTCGAACGCCAGAAGTACCTCAGTGTCCAAGACCGGATGGAATTAGCTGCTAGTCTCAACTTAACGGATACACAAGTGAAAACATGGTACCAAAACCGCAGGTAAGAAAAAAAACCAATTCATATCATATCAAAAAAAAAAAAAAACACAAAAATCCTAACGGGTACCATTTCCCTGGGGTACCCTAGGACCAAATGGAAGCGACAAACAGCAGTCGGCTTGGAGTTATTGGCAGAAGCCGGCAACTACGCGTCATTTCATCGACTTTACGGAACCCCGAGTCCTTACTGGCCTTACCCTTCGACGCCAGTGTTACCGAGCAGTACGTCAGATCTGTTTTTCCGGCATGCAGCTCTTCAAAAGCCGTTGGCTTGTCGCATTTATCCGTCCACGGCACCGCTCGGACTGGTGCCTCTGAACTTATCCGCCGGGTCTTCGTCAGCTTCGCCGCCGTCGTCTTCGACGGCCGGAGGACATTCGTCGTCGTCGGCAGCAAGTTTCCACTACTCGCGATCGTCGCCTCCGTGATTGTGTTTTTAAGATTTAAAAAATTTAAAGATTTAAGAATTTAAGGATTTAAAAGGAAAAAAAACTTTTGAGGTTTTGAAAAATTGTTGGAAAATTCTTTCCCATTGATATCTTTAATTTAAAAAAATTTAAAATTTTTTTTTTTAAATTTTAAAAAAATTTAAAACTTTTTTAAATTTAAAAAAAATGATTATTTCAAGGATTTTAAATAAATTATCTTATGTGAAACGAGAAGTTTGTACTTGCTGATAATGACATATCACAGTGTATACGCTAATTTATGGGTTTGTGCGCACGCGAATTTTGAAAATTCTACTTTTTTAATAATTAAGCGAAAGAAAAACAAATAAAATTCGCATGTGCGCGTTTTCACTTCATACAAGGCCGGTATTTTCAAGATCGTATAATTACCCTCCCTGTAGCTACGGATACAAGTTTGCGAGCAAACATCACCTGCCCCTGTTTTTGCGTTTATCTCTGTTTTGCCTAAGCATTTTCACCCTCTTTTAAACGACTTATCTCGACGATAATGATGAAGAGACGATGATAAAAGGTGACATCACATCCGCAGTTTGTCTCGAAGGAAGCACGGCTAAAGAGGCAAGCAATTAGAGGACCGGAAGTGCGGTCGACAAACAAGGGCGAGCGCCCACGCGCCCATCAAGGTGCCACCAGGTGTAAGATGAGGGAGAGGAGAGGAAGGGTGGACAGACGTGCTACGTCCAATTAGAGATGTGCTCATTCGTGGTACCAGACAAAGAGGAAATTAAAAAAAAAATTATTGTATAGCTGAATATTTTGTAATTTATAAATACAAATCTGTGAATAAAAAAAAAATTGAATTTCAAACTCTTCCTGATTTTGAGTAAACAAATCACAAATTCATAAATTTCATAGAATCACTTCGTAAATATCTCTAAAGTTATCATTACGTTTTTTTTTTAACTTCGGAAATACACAAATCCCATTTGTAATTTTTTTTATTTATATTTTATTTCAATTTCCACTTTGTATATATTTACATGCAATGCGTGAGCGGCGACGACGGGTGTGAATAGTTTGGTTGCCACCTCATCAACAAGTCCCATTTATTGACACATCAACGTGCGTTTTGAATTATTAATGCACAACGACTTTCGATCTAATTCCCGTTTTCTACGCTTTTTTTCAAAAAACTTAATAACAAAGCTATAGCTTGTTGTTAATTTAATAATTCCTTATAATGGGGTTCCAACTCCGCCCACCAACTCTAATATTTATGTGTGAGGGTGGATTTTTGCCTATTTTCCTAAGCAAATGGTCGGTGCTGCATAATTAATGACAACAAGTATACGGACAGAGAGAATTTAACTTTTAATTTTTGTCGATAAGTGTTATGGGCGATAAACGATCACCATAATGATCACCTGTAGCTCATTATTGCAACTGTTTACTGCCGAATGTAGCACAAAAGGCTAATGTAATAGTTTTTTGTTGTTGTTATATTTTTTTTTACACTTGACACCATATGGACTCCTCCCCACAGCCCTAAAAAGGGACTCATTCAAGAGTTGATAACCATAGAAAAGAGGTAGCTATTATTGCAGTTGATTACTGGGCGGGGTTGGGTGACAGATGGACGGGAAAAAGGAATAGATAGATAAAAAATATAAATAAATAAAAGTTGAAAAAGAAATGTTGGCACCTGGTTTGGTTTTGTTGCTGTTTTGTTTAGTGTTTGTTATAGAAGGATTAAGAAGGTTTTATAAAATAAAGTGTTTGTTGTGAAGTCCGAGGAAGTTAATTTAGTGATTTTCTGTTGTAATTTTTTTTTTCTGACAAAACTTGCTGCCTTTTCATTGCAAAAAAAATAGGATTGTAAAGAAATTTACAATAATTAAATTTGTTGTAAAGAACGAATGTACGTTACATTTACGGCTTTAAAAAGACGCTTTCCGGTAAATTTTGTAAACCGCGAAAGTTGATTCAACGTTATTTGCAACATTAAATTGTCATTTGAAAAAAAAAATTTCAACATTTAACGTTAAATTAACATTTATATTATATTGATTTAATATTATATAAAAAATGTTAAATAAATATCGTCGTATAAACAATAAAACAACATCTAGAATTGAATGTTATGAACTTGCAGTAGATTCAACGTTCACCCAACATTGACTCGATATTAAATGTTGAAATAACGATTCATAAAATGGCATTTTTAACATTAGCCGCATTCAATCTTCAAAAAAAACTGAGTGATTTTTTGCGTGTCATCATTTTTCTTATTCCATTTGAAGATTGAATGCGTCTGTTGACTCAACATAAGTTTATTTGTGTTGTAAAAATAGAGTTTTTGCGGAAAACAAAACTAATGTCTTATAACGTATAAATTCCTTGTTAATTATAAATCTGACTTATATTTAACATGGAATTTATAAGTTATAAGACATAAGTTTTGTTCTCCGCAAACTCTCTATTACCATTTGATCAACAATAAAATAACATTAGCTGTTTTATTGGAAAGTATATTTTTACAATCTTAAATGTAATGTATATTAGGTGTCTACCATAAATTTAATTATCGCCAATCTTTATAAATCTGATTTTTTTGCAAGGAGTAATTTTATTGCTCTACTCATTTCACAAACTCTTCACACTCTCTCTTTGTTCTTTGATATGAGGAGGAAATACAAGAATGAAATTTTAATGACTTTTACTAAAGCTAAATACCACACACATTTTCCAGTTTTTTTTTTTAATCCTAATTTTTATATTTTGATTTTAAGCCTGCATTCATTTTTCAATAATGATATTCACACATGAATCACGAAATGATGGACATAATCGCGATAAACCTATTTACACCCGACTACTTCCGTAATTAATTTGAAATTAGATTAATTTAAATCAACGTACTTAATAACTCCATTATTTAATCAGATAAAAAAAATGATAATTTATTATTATTTTACTTGTTTTGATTTTATCGAAAAATATTTGCACAAAAATGCTTAAATTTACAAAATTATCACATGTTTACAGAGATTATTCTCTTAATAATTAAAAAAATTAAATAAAAATTTAAAAAAATTAAAAAATCCGGCATTTTGAATGTAAAACGTAAAGTGTGATGTTGCGCTAATTCAGAAATTAATTAGAAAATAATTAAGACAAGTGGGTGGCCACTTGATTAATTCAGCAGACAAGTGAGATGCCAATCGCTCGTAACCCGCAGACATCACGATTTATCAATAAATCAGGTTGAAATGAAATTCAATGTATATAAACATGGCATGTTAAAGAGAGCTGTACGGGCGTATAAATTCCCACGTTTATCGTTTAAGCCCAATTTATTGGAGCTAATAAACTGCAACCGGAACTGAAACGCTGCCTGATTAGAAATGTTAAAAGAAAATTGAAATTAAATGAGCCATCTCATCGCTTCGGGCGAATCGCGTGACTGCGGCTAAGGTAAGTTTACGTCCGGGTTTACACTTGGGGATAATATGTAATCCCTTGTGTGTTTTTCACTTTTAACAACTTTCCCACACTAGTATTTTAAATTGGATTTTGTTTTCGTGTATCTCACCCAGATTGCATCTTTTTTTCCTTTTATTCAATTTCCGTTATGTTCCGTGATTCGAAATTTGCTGAGTTTTCATTGTGGAAAGACAAACAAACCGACAATTTTTTTTTTTGTAAAAATTTTTGTAAAAATTTGTAATAAAATTCCGTTTCAGAATAATTCCGTTCTTGCGTGTATTGCCCATTAATTGGGAGAAAAGTACTAAATAAGGAAATAAGGTGCGTTGAGTGGTATAAATTCACACCGAAATGTCGTTTATGACTCGAATTTGCTTTGAAAAATAATTCCAATTTTTTTAATTTCCAAAATTTTATTTATCGCACTTATTAGAATAAATTAATTTATTCAAGGCATGCGCTGCGAGTTATCAAAACTCCTATCATTTATGGAAAACACGACGTAAAAAATGTTTTAAAAAAAACTTGTTTTATTTATTCACAATTTTGAAAATTGTGAAAAAATTCAAAAATTCGTGTGAATTTATAGTTTCGCGTGAATAAAAAAATATTCAACCGTATACCTACGCTACAAACAACTCTCGCATGTTTCTATTATCTCAAAACGCCTCAATTTCTCGCCATCGCAACTCGCGCGCATCCATATCCGTAACCACGAGCAATAAAGCGCTATCGCTGCCAAAAGCCATCTGCCCAGGGCAAAACGCTAGCGTTCCCACACCTCGAGACCGTGTGACGAGCGCTAAGCTCGCGAGACCAATTTCGCCCGCGGCTACGTCACTTCCTGATCGCCTAAAATGGAACCGATTACGTTGAAACGTGGTTTTGAAAAAAGCGCGGCGGGAAAATAAGGATCAATCAAAACCTTCCCACGGGACGCCATTTTAAGGTGAAATGGAGGAGAAAAGTATTTAAAGAGTTTGAATTAGAAAAAAAATGAGAAAAAAAATACAGTAGCATTTTCACGCACGCAGCATAATGGTGTCTGGAGGGCTAGTTTTTCCGCGCGTTGGATGTGCGGAGCCCCCCCTTTAATTACGTGTAATTCGCACTTTAGGTAGGTGAGAAAAAGAAGAAACATTAAACTGACAAAATGCAGTTTGATTTCTTGAGATTGAAGTTTCGCGGTTTAAATTAAAATAGTGAGGGGGAATTTTAATTGTGTAATAAAATTTAAAGGGAAAAGATTATTGCAGAATTACATTTTTGAGTTTTATAACCGTCATTTTGAATTTTCTTTTTAGAGATTTTGTAATTTATTTGCTCGATGCCTTGTTGAATTTTTTTTTCTTCTTTTTTTAGTGTTTAGTAATATATCAATTCTGCAATGATGTTTTGTAACAGGTAGCCATATGGAAATAACTTTCCCTTACATAATGTCGTGTTTACGTGAAATTGTTTTGGTAATAAAAAGTAACTAGAGTTAATTGTCTTATTTTGATGAAATTATTTCTGCTAGGCTAGATGAAGGGGCTTTATGATTCATTTTTTAAAAGACAGAGTTCCGCAAGGTGCATTTAATGTTAAAATAGCTTTGTGAGCTGTAGTTAATGGACGGGAGGGCTAGTTGGTCAACTGTTTTATTATCATTTTCTTTTATTATCATTTCCTTTCAGTAGCAAAGCTAGAATTTCTGGGCCGAAAAGCACGAGTGCTAAACTACAATTTTTAACTAGGGATGGACGATGACTCGACTCAATTCGGTCGACTTGGACCCCAAGTCGATAAAATTTCGTGAGTTTACAAAATTTTATTATTTTCTGTCTCGGGCATCACCTGCTGAAATTTCAAGTACATAATAGTATCCACATGAAGTAGCCATAAATAAATTATGACACAATAACTTAATTTTAATTTTATTAACTCACAAAATTTCATCGACTTGAATCAATTTGATATAATTAATGCCACTGTATTCTCCTCGCCTATTTACTGTATGTTATGCTATGCTCACTTTTGCGGCAACCAAACGTGTACTATCGATTTCAACATAAAAAATGCAAACCAACCGCTCTCTTAATAATTTCTTGCAACTGTACCAATGCTATACAGATCAAATACTACTCCCAGATCATGAAATTCCCAAATATATTGGAATTTTGTATATTGAATATCAAATACACGCATTTATATCCAACAACCTTGCAGATTCTCAACATGTAGAACAAAGTTTTACAAATTACTAGTAATTTGTAAAACTTTGTCAGCTGACAGTGAAGAAAAATTGATTTACGGTTAAAGCGAACCTAAACTAGTAGCTGCATCCATGCAGAAAGGCGAGCGAGAACTTGTAGTTTTATTTGACTTTGTTTGAAATGATTAAATTAAACTAACTATACTCGATAGTTGAATTAAGCAATCTCTTAAAACACTGTTAAACTACTTATAACTAATCCACATCCAACAAACTACTGATATTCACAACTGAAACAGAACATCCAAAGCAGGACAACAGAAATAATGCTCTTAGTAATTGGCCATTAAACTTTAGCCACATATAAACAAAAAGCAGATCAGCGAGTTGTTTTATGGGCCAATTAATTAATCTAAGACAGCAATAGGTGCATTCAAAGCAATTTAAGCTCGGGTTTAATTGGGAAAAATTGAATGCTACAAATCTCATTACATTTAAAACCAAAAAAAATTGATAGCATCTACTAAAATCAAACTTAAAGAAAAAAAACCAGACAAGTGATTGACTTTATCCACCACCAATCACCTTTTCACGCCAAGTTAAAAATATATTAATTAAGTTACTTTAACATTTCCCCGAGTTTTATAAAAGCTTTAAAGAATGTCTTTACCATATCTTTCCCACGTTTCAACACTCGTTTCAGACAAACACGGCAATAAAGTTGAAATAAAAACCAGTTTCGTCCACCACACTCAAAATTAAGCGTTTAAATTTTCCACATTCACATTTTAAAGTCGAATTAAATTAAGAAAAGTTAGAAAAACGTGACTGCAAACAGTTGTTAATTCAAATTAGAAGTGAAAATAAAAGAGCCATTCTCAACAGGTGTAAACACAAGTATATAATAGAGTATAATTTGAAAATTGATCTTTTTACGAGGGATAAAGTGCACAGGGCGGCGATACCTATAGCCCTAATTAGGCCTTGCAATCAGCTCATTGATCTAAGCTATTATGTCGTGTGGTATTATCATCAAGTACGGTGCGTGTTGCTTCAAGCTAATTACATGGAGAGAGAGGCGGGGGTGGTGAGAATGGGGGGAAGAGGGGGCAGGGACGCGAACACGGTTTTCATGCAGCTGCTCATGTCCACTCGCGCGTTTTTCTATTGAGAAGTAATTGATGAAATTTTCAATGAACTTGTTGACAAAAGATGTGCGACTCACGCCATTTTTTTTTTATTTGTGTCCTTTTCAGGCTCAGATTCTACTAAATATCTCGTGACACTTTTCTTTTGGTAATCTTGCATAATTCATTTGTTGTTATTTTTTTTAAATGAATTATATCCGTGAATTATTTTTCATGTTACCGACAATCCATTAAAATTTAATTTTTTTCAAGTCATGCAATTTCGTTACAATTGAGTTTTTTTTTTTTCTCGGGTGTAAACCGGAATAATTCCATTTTTGTAGTTTTTAAAATATTTAAAAAATTGAAAAAATTAAAAAAAAAAAAAAAAAAATTGGACGTACCTTAACAAGTTGAAATGATTGGTGTACATAAAGGCGTGTTTGAAGAGAAATTATTCGAATTTGCGTGTAAAACGTCTGAAAATATAACACGCTTTAAATAATTCATAATTTCAAGAATAATAAAAAAAATATTAAATTTACCTATTCGTACACTTTACCTCTATAATTTGCTCAATGAAGAAAGACTACAATTATCAAAATTCTAATTATTATTTACAAAAAAGTCAAAACTTGAAGTGTATAATTACATTTTTTATTAATTAAAATCCAATTTATTTATTAAAAATTGCAAAAATGGCATTTTAATACAGCACTAATCACATTTCACATCCCGCTGGCGAATTCTGATAGCAAATCGATGGGTTTTGGTTGGGAAATCTTTTTCTGTTGACCAATCCTGTTTAGGAAAAATAAAAATTATTATTAAAAAAGAATAAAAAAAAGTGAAGGTAGCATTTTGTTTTGCTAGCTATAATTTTACATGAGTGTCAAACATGAAAAAAGGCCTAAACAGGAAGTGGCGTGACTGAGAGTAATGAAGAGGC
The DNA here is from genome assembly GCA_034700445.1 of Stenotaenia linearis. Lineage (NCBI taxonomy): Eukaryota > Metazoa > Arthropoda > Chilopoda > Geophilomorpha > Geophilidae > Stenotaenia > Stenotaenia linearis. Next base: position 1,094 of record JAQIXT010000533.1, on the reverse strand, counting down.
GCCACCTAATGGAGATAAATATCCTCAAACAAAGCCAGATTCACTTTTGTATCACCGGGAGGGAACCGCTCTGTCGCATTAAGCGCTCATCCTCCCACCATTTGTGACTGTAATTACACATCATTTGAAAACGTCTTTTGCCATCTCGTGTCATCTTGTTGCATAATAGGCAGTCATCCGTCATTATTGCCGATATGTAATCAAGTCTAAGCTTTTTATTATTACTGTTATTGTGTTTTGTTGATTAAGTGAAGAACCGGTTGGAAGAAATAAGAAAAATGGATTGGAAAAGCTTAAAACAGTAGCAAGCGTTAGAATTACACGAACGATGTTTTGTTACTGATGAATGGGAGTAGTCGAGTGGAGAAAATTAATCAAACTAAATTTGCACTGCAAGAATAATTGGATTTACAAAAATTTATGATAATTAAATTTGCTGTAAAGAATAAACATGCAGTAGGTCCCCAACTTACGCGGGATTTGAGTTACATGAATTCGTAGATACGTGGTTGGGATAACTGAAGTTAAATTTCTCCACGTAGCCACTTAGAACATTCAGTAGAACCCTGCTCATCCGACCCCCATTAATCCGAATTAATCAAAACAGGATTTATTTCAAAAAAATTCCCAAAATTGTCAAACATTACGCATTGGTTAATAAATTTTCATCATCATTCCCAATTTTTGGACTTTTAAAACTGTGTGCCCAAATCTGTTCATTCAAATACAGACATAAATGCTGGAAGTTCATTCACAATTGTATACAAAGGTGGTAAAAATAGCATTATTTCCTTTATTTTAATGGTCCTAGTTTAATTTCTGAGTTCAGAAATTCTTTCTACCATGAAAACCCAATTAATCTGAAAGTTCAATAATCCAAACATACCTCCGTCCAAATTAGTTCAGATTAACAGGGTTCTACTGTACTAATTAGAATTTCTAATAAGCTGTTATGCACAGCTATTAGTTTCATTTCCATTTTTCGTATTTATAATTTGATTGTGTCTGGTTCGTGATAATAGAGAGTTTGCGGAGAACAAAAGTTATGTCTTACAACTTATAAATTCCTTGTTAATTATAAATCTAACTTATAT